>JAECUM010034190.1:0-18137 GCA_016617855.1 Megalonaias nervosa
CGGGTTCCCCCAATTAATAGCATCCGTCGCCAAATGCAAGATAATATATCTTTAGCATTTTTGGAGACTCGAACACGCGAGAGTCTGCAGAACTTCGATCTACGTCCAACCGCCTTACCACTTCGGCCACCGCTCTCTTATCAATAATACAGTTAAATTTAAGTATATAAAATATTTGCGCTGTCTCACAGGACTTGTATTACTAATAGAATGTGGAACTGTAGCGTGAATTTACTTCAATTTTTCAAAATTCATAAAATAATCACACATTACATTTTCTGTATGAGTTATCGTTCGTTAAGGTCAAAATACATGTGTTAGAGCTAAAAATAACTCTACGTACTTGGTATATAAAACTGACGTGAATTTAAGGTTATCAGAGTTAAAAGATGCATCAATATCCCTCTCTGTTACAAATTACTGATTCACTAACAGCTAATTGCTTACAGAAAACAAATAAATCACTAAATAATTAACGAAAAACAAGATGTGTTCGTTGTCTGTAAATCGAACGTAGTAGTAAGGGAAATAATCGTTTAATTTACTCTGCAGAGAAAAATAACAGAGTTATCTCGCTTTATTACATGTGCAATAAGAATTGAACCCGCCAAAACATATTTATCAAATTAACGTTATTTAAGAGAAAAAAAAGATTTTATAATATATTTCTGAAAAAAATTAAATTTTACTTATTTTTCTGATTTATCTAGGGTAAAAAACCAAGCACATTTTATGTTTTTCTGTCAATTTCTGATTTTTTGAGGGCAAAAAACCCCAGCACATTTTATGTTTTTTTAATAATTTTATGAATTAGAGTACCTATTTACCCATCTGATTATTTTTTCCCTTGATTATTTACTCAGACGTTCTACGAGCGTATATACAAATTAATATTAAGTGATTCTCCTCGTAGATCCAAAATGTATCCTGTCTGGTCAGTAAATTTGAAATTTATTCTCGACAATAATGGATTATGTACACGTAGATAAACTGGATTAATTGGTTCAGATACAATTAACCACCCGGGAGGCACTTGAGGGCTAAATGTATATAATATATATTCTTGCTGGGCCTGGCTAGATTTCTCAAGGTCTACTTGATAGCTGCCATCAATTACGTCACATACTAGATTGACTGCGATCGTTGATGTTATATTAACAATGCCTGGAGATATATGACGGCCTCCACCGTGTGGATCATTATTATGTTTAAGAATATCTAATGGTGGGGCTATTTTTTTCCATGATACAAGTATTTTTGGGAAATATTCATCAATAAGATCAGTTAATGATTTTTTTAGTTCAGCAGGATCAAATCCTGGTATAACAAATGTTGGTAAATCTTTTTCTGTTATTTTGTAATTATCAAGAAGCAATTGTTTTCGCTTTAATTTTTCTTTTATTATATCTAATTTTTCTTGTTCACTAAGATTACCTTCTAAATTAGGAGTAGTTGCTCCTACGACAACACTTCGGTTAGCATAAGTTAAATCACTAATGACTGCATTTATGTGTTGTATTGACTCAATTATCTGTTGTTTTATATCATTGTCATAATGCTGTGATAATAATGAAAAAATAGTTTTTAAATCATTAAACACATATATGTATTCAGAATTAACAAAATCTAAAAGTTGTTTAAGTCTTTTCTCAAAAAATATTTTCTTTCCACGATTTCGTCCTTCTCTAATAATATCAATTGTTGTAGTTCCATATGAAGGAATTAATGCATCATTACCCTTATTAAGATTTTCAAATATATATATATATATATCTCGATATTCTGGACGTTTAATGATTTTTTTTTCTGTTGTTAGAAATTCATTTTTGGTTGGTTCTGGAATTTTACGATAAACTGGTGAAACATCAGGCCATCCTAACACAGATCTGATGGAACTTTGATAAATGTCTACAAGATAATCAGGGGAATTTATTTCAATCGCCGCTGATAATGTTGGTTCGTAAACAGTGATCGCTATTTTGGATTCTTTTCCTGTAATAGATTTAATTCTGCGTTGGAACTCATCATTAATCTGTTCTATTTGATAACTGCCCTTTGAAATTCCAACAACTTGCCAATCAGGACTACCATCAGGTTTATTCTTATTCGCAAATACCAGTGAATTATTTGCTGGTAGTCCACCGAATGGTTTTGACCTGATATTTGGCCAGCTATGATAAACTCGCAATTGTGCTAATGCTATTTCAGTTGCTGGAATTGCAGTTGGAAAGTTAGCGCTAAATTCAGGATTGGTCGAACTTAATGATATCATAGTAGTTTTTGACGGCGTTGTATTAGTGACGATCTTCTGTAATAGTTCCAACGTCGACATTATTTAAAATACTCCGTTATTTAATATAACGCAATCTCAAGAGACTCTGTCTCTAAATTCAACTTTCAGTTAGTTACTTTATCACTAAAATCGCTATCGATTATAAATGCTTCATCGTAGGTTTTCATTATCGTTGCGAACTCCTCATCAGATATTTTGCCATCGCTGAGATACGCAGAAAGATATGATGATAGTTTAGAATAAGATGTTGTTGCTATGTGTAGTTTTGTTACATACTCGCTTAATGTATCATTTGTACACGTAGATATTTTCTTAGCGATAATACTGAGAATGCCTGCGCATGTTGTTGCCGTTGAAACGACAGTTGTTGCAACTGCAGGTGCTGTCATTGTTATTGTTGATAATAATAATCCGGTTCCAGCAACAACAGCGGAAACTGAGTAAACAATTATATCAATAACAACCATACGCCTGCGATATTTTTTTACTTTTATTGTATAATCGTCGATGATATTTTTAGTTTGGTTTGACACTCACATACTTGAGCGTATCTGTGACGTTGAACGTCGATAAGTGATTCAGTCACTTGATTCATTATACTAACAACGTCATTTAATTAAGTTTCAGCTACGAATTCCAGGCACCACCAGTAACGTCTCGGGGGCATTTCCGTTGATGTTAACGTAAAGGTTTCTTTGATGTTCTTGGTTAGCATCACCAATAGAGGATTATGATATACATTCGGTGATAATGAAGTGGCCGCAGTAATTTCCAAACCGTACACAGATAACTTGTATAACCCAGTTACTTCTGCGGTATGTTCGAGAGTGTTATTTTGCGGTGTCCATGTTGTTGATCCTGATGCTACTGTGTACACGATATTTTTAATTTGTCCGTGTGGAATTTTAATCAGATTAGTTTTTTTGAACAATATTAGGTATTCCATTAATAATGTCGTTGATTTTCATGTTAATGTCGGAGAGTTTGATATCAACTGTTGGTTGTTCCCCAAAAAAATCTTTAATGGGTTTGTTTATGTTTCTACGAAAATTTAAAAAAGTTTGTACGTGATTAGTAAAAGTACCATTGAGTGTAGTTATTTCATTATTGATTGTAGCTAGCGAAGTTGTTATAGGAATGTTGCTATCGTCTACATATTTCTTCGTTACAGCGTCAAAATCTGATTCTGGTGTTCTAAGATTATTAATACCATTATTATTCATGTTGAGAAATGCACGTATTATACCACCGTTGACTAATACGTACTTAGATTCTTGATCATCGACGTATTTTTTGTTGCTGCATCTGTATCTACGGTTGGGTTTCCAAGGTGTATAATTTTATTTCGGTTCATAATATTGTAACCCGTGAATGAATCACCAGCTCGCTTGATAAAATCGTTAACTGACTTACCAGAATCTTGTATTTTACCTTGATCAGAAAAAATAACGATATTATTAATAACCGCGGTGGGAATTCGTATAAGTACATCTGGCAGTTGTATGTTACTCGTTTTTAATCGCCCTTGTTTATCCTGAAAAACAATGACTTCATTTTGATACACACTTGTGATATTTAATAAATCATCGATTTCATTTCTGAGCTGATCAAGAGTTGCATATTTAGATAAATCGACTTGCTGCTGAGCTTTGCGAGAAGATCTTCCATAAATATCTTCCATTATATTTACTGATATCTGTTTAAGTGTGACAACGTTATATATTCATACACGATTTTATGAGGTGGTTTTGTTGATTTTGATATAGCATCAAGTACATTAAGTACTTCACGACCACATATTGGTGGATCAGTTATTTTTTGTGTTGGTAACGTTGAATACCAGATTGGAGCAATATTATTGCTGACATAATGAAGAAATTCCTTTGGTGGCGCTAATCCATATGAATCGAAATAAATAATTCCACGTGGATCAATTGCATATCCAACCCAATGGGTGCCTGGTCCAGAGTTTTTATCGAGATTAATATTACCAGTTTCAATATTGTTCGGTTGTTTTGGTAATTGATTGCGCATAAAAACACCTCTGAAGTTTTTTATTTTTAGTTGCTTAGCGGCATTAAGTAAATCAAAATTGGACATAGGCGATATCAGTAAACTGTCCCGGGAAGTCTTAGACCCTTTCCGTACCTTGAATATGGGGTCCCTGGTAATCTGAGACCTCTTCCTTTTTTTGTGGATGTTCTTCTTATTCCCTGTCCGGTTGCTTTCTTTAATGCCATTCCAGCAGCGGTTCCAACAGCACCTAATGCAGCTGCTTTTGCAACAGCTGGGGCTGCAGCGGCTATTAATGCTGGTATAGCTGCAAGAAGTGGAAATATACCACCCGTTTAAACGATGTCTTTGATAGCTCCCGCAGAAAGATTAAGTTTGACACCTTTATTTGAATTTTTGGCTTCATTGAAGTTTCTGAATTGACTCTCGGTCAACGATAATTTATTTGAACCGCTCATCTGTTTTTATTTTAGCGATATTTTTATTCCACAGTTATTTTTTGATGCTGATTGTAGCCTTTTGATCTGACCAGGAGTCAGACTAACACTAACGTGATTATATGACATTATAACTGTTATCCTGATTTTAAATCAGGCGATCTAATTACATGTTTTCTACTGATGCATCAATAACTCTCATTCGTCCACCAACACCTTCAAGTAACATCGATTTATCGCTGAGTATAACGGCTATTGCTCTGTAATTAGCAATAACTCCAACATCTCTATCAACATGAGCTCGAAAATGTATATCGACTACAGATTGTCTGGTTAAATCTAAACGTTCCAGCGAAAAGTAATAAATTGGATATAAGGTTGTAAAATCCAGTTGTGATATTTGTAAACCAGTATCAATATTTTGATCACGACCCATGAACGTCAGTAGACGGTGATATGCACGTGCTACATGATTTTGTTCAAAATTCAGTAAAATATCCTCAGATGGTTCTTGATGTCCATTTATCCTCAACGAAACCTCGGAAACACCAATATTATCAAATATCATAATACTGTGATTTTGACTGTTTACTCGTGCAGCATCTTGAAATGTAATAAATATATGTCGTGGTGCAGAAACTCCTTGCTGAGAAGCTATTTGCCACATGAATAAACCATTAATATTACTTTGGATAGCATCTGTGGTCATTGTTAACCACGATAACATTGATTTACCGCCGCTGCCCATGATGGAGTCATTACTGGCATCCATAATGAAAGTTTTGTCAGAATTACTTTACCAGCATCAACACCGGGGGATCGCCAGATTGCATCATCGTCGGTTGCTTTTCGCACACGTACAACTGCATGCTTAGCTCCGAAAATGACTTTTCTGGCATTTCTGCAAAATCCAAAAATATGTGACAGTGGAATGGCACATGAAAATGCTCTTCTTCCACCACGCAACATTCCTCGACGTGATCTAAATCCTAAGTTGAAATCTGCATCTACATTAATAATCATACTTTGTACATCAACGTTGGCGTTTCTGGCAAAATTTCTTGGTTGTCCTATTTCATATTGTTGATACTCTAGAGAATTAGAAGTATCTTTTACAAACATCATTGACGGGCCAGCCGATCTTGAATAATCATCGCTGTATCTTGCTAAACCCAATATGTTGTAGCAACATCAACGTCCTTCTGAATTGACGCCATAATACCATTATTAACAAAACCGACACTAACATCAGCTCCATATGCTACTGGTGCTGCAGGATTATTGATATTTAAAATTTCACATTCAACCTCAATAAACGCCTCAGCGGGTAGGAAATACCTACTTGTATCCTGAACCTGTAGTTCAATTCGTCCACGCTGATCTGGAATTCGAGCGTCATAAGAATAATATTGATAATCACGCACAGACTCATCTTTGAGTACTGTTGCGTCCATGTCGAATGCGGGATCAGATATGCGCTTGAACATATTTATTATATTTATTATGGTCTAAAACGAAGACCACTTCCTGCTATCAGACTAGTGGTTATATTTTTTTCTTTTTCTGACATTGGTACATCAGCTAATTCTGCTAGTTTTTGATTAGCAGCTTGATTTATTATTTTACTGACATTTGCGGGCATCGCTTTAGTGCTAGGTAATTTTACTGGTTGAGGTCGGACCGCTTGCGGTCTGCGTATTAATCGCGCTAGTCTATCCTTGATCGCTGAGAATGCTTTGCTAGCAACATCACCAACAGCGCCAATACCTTTTTCACGAACAACATCAATAGCTTTCATTCCTAGTTGCTTTAAAAACGGTATTGCTTTTGGGGCCATCCGTCTAAACAGACCCTGAACAACATCACCTAGTCCATCTCCGTAGGTCGTTTTGTATACCGGTAATCGTGAATTTATTACCCTGACCATGGTTGGTCTATGAGTATTGTGTATGATCATATTATTATTAAGTGATTTTATCACTAATTGCATCTAATTACATACTTAATCACTATGATAATCATCGGCGATTTCATTAATAAAGGACCGATATATATTAATATCCATAACAACACCTGTAAATAATCGTTTACAAATATCAGCTGCTTCATTAATAATTTCTGGGGAATTATTGCCAGCTCGTTTTCCTCCAATGAGAATTTCTAGTCGATCAACATCAGCAAGAACGTTATTGGGACAAGTAATAAGGCCACTTCCTAAACCATTTCCAGTTGCGCCAGGATCTTGATATTCTTCCTCTGTTGTTTTAACTGGTTGTCGTGGTGATTGCAATCGTTTCATCGTTTCTTGACGTTGTTGTTCTCGTTGTTGTGGTAGCGGTGGTAGTGATCGTGGTGATCGTTGTGGCGATTTTTGTGGTTGTGGATAATCACTAAGTGATTGTGAAAATTGTTGAACTTTTTTTCCAAGTGTTTTTACTGGTTTCTGTAATTGTTTAGTATTTTCGATATGTTTATATATAGCATCATCAAATTCATTAAAATCAACAATATCTTCATTAGATCTAATTTCTGGAATATCAGCAAAGATGCGATATACATCCTTAATCCAATCAGTACGTTTTAGAGATTTAACATGTTCTGTTTTTACATATTTTTTTCTTTCATCATATCCAAACGCGGCAATATCAATTATTTGCTTTGGGTCCCTGATAGCAGCAATACCTTCAGGTGTAAATTTGTCCATTATCTTAACTTTAGTTCTTGGTGGTTTAGGTTGTGGTTGTGGTTGTGGTTGTGGGTGTGGGTGTGGTGGTGGTTGAGCTGCTTGAATATATTCAGCAATATCAACAGGTAATGTCTCAAGAGCTCGTTGTGTTGCCTCAGCTGCTGTAACAATTTTCTTTGTTGGTTCAACAATCGGTTTAAATAATTGTTCTGCACCTTCTGCAAATTCCACTTGAGACACCTGACGAGCTTGTAGTTGTTGTTTAACTAAATCACGGACGGGTAAATACTTTTTGATTGCCTGTAGTCGCTCTCGAGCTAATTTAGCTGAGTGTGGTTCTCCAATCATTAGTGATAATATTTATAATGGGTGTTTAATTTACAGCAGCAGAGAGGGTGAATTGTTTAGATATATATTCTTCATGGGTACATCTTAATTTTCTACAGATCTTCTTTATTCGTTCTGCTTCTTCGATCATCCTATATTCTTTTTGTTTTTGTTTTTCTCGTTGTTCTCGCTCATTTATTATTTTTTGGTCTTCTTCAAAATCAACCACGACAGGAGTTACTTTAGCGTAATTATGTAAATACTCACGTGCAGTAGGAGGATTATCCATAATGAAACCCCGTTGTGGAGTCCGATTTCGATAATAATGTATTAACGCGCTATACTTGTTACCACCACACGCTGCACAAATAACAGACCGTGATGCTAATCCACATCCAATACAGATTTGCAAACCAGGAGATTTTTTCACAAGTCGATTATGAGGAGCGCAATATTCTCCACGACATCGTTTATTGCAGACTGCAGATGTCTTTAACAACCACTTGCAGTTGTTCATTATAATATGTTCATTTGTTAAATTGCAAATTCACAAGAGACATTTGTTAGCAGCAGAGAGGGTCCTACCTCGAAGTTGTTCTCGTTGTTTGTGATAGTTGACGAGAACAAGTATAAAGAATAGCAGTTTTTTTCTCATAGTTGGGACAAAAGTATGTGCGAAACCCAAATGGTCTGTTCACCCTCTCTGCTGCTACACGTGAAACCTTAGTGATACACTTGGCAGAGAAGAATTTGCATGCACAGCAAACTTGCTGCTGCTGAGTTCTAAATCTGCCAACTTAAGTATTATATAATATGTAAGATTTAACATTGAAAAACACACTATTTATTGAAATAGTACACATTTATATTACAAGAATAAAAAATTGCTTTTAATACAATTTACCAAAAAATTACATCCTAACAATTACATGGCCGAGCGGTAAAGATGGCCACATCCTGTTAAAGACGCTCCGAGTTCAAATTTTGTTCTTAATGTGCTATTTTACTATTAATCGGGAAGGAGAATTATGTAACAGTTTATATTTTCTGTGTGAATAATCACAAAACAGAGGAGAACATATACGGTAAACCGCCATCGCGCGGGATCCAGTAAGAAATCGGCTACTTGAATCTGTTATACAGTACATCTTGCCAGCCAATACGTTTGAACATAAAATAACAGAAACATAAATACTTGCTACGAGTGAATAATGGATATATTTCATCTCGTGGATGAAAATACTAAGTTTAAATTTAAGTTAAATTTAATATAACCGTCCTTTTGTATATCAACAGACACTAAATACTAAGTTTTTCACTCATCGATAAAAAATATCCGTTATTCACTTGTTTCAAGCAAAAGTCCTCTGATAATATCTTGTACCCGCCAGAGAACAATTATCATAATTTTATATTTTGTCAAATAATGAATTGGTTTCAAACCAGAACAAGAACATGTATAGTGAATGAGTTGAAATAAATAACTGATATCTCGTATATTTTTGGTTAGTAAAGTTCTTTTTTTTAATTTGAGGATATTTATTGTCAGTAAAAGAACAGTTGCAACTTAGCTGCTCTCTGAAATTTGACCATTCTAGTATTCGAGATTAAAATTAAATACTGTGAATTTTGCGAAGAATATATTTATCTATAAACTCTTAAATACTGAGATAATTGAATATAACTACGTCTGATTAATATGGATTAAAACAATACTTGTATGTTTGGGATATGTCAGCACTGAACATTCACAAACGGGAAATACCAGGCCCATGCAATGTTGCTTGTTCTCATGGATGTAGCGTTAATTAGAAGCAAACACAATAATTTAATATAACCGTCTTTTTGTTTATCAACGTAAAAAATTATGTTATTCATGCAATGACTTTGTCTGGTTTCTCGCAATATTTAATGCTGTACAGATACGGTAAGCGCACTATCACTTTTTTGCTTTATCAAACAACTTCAGATAATTGCGAAAACATCTAACACAGTCAATCCTATGCCAGCGTGATAGGGCCACCAGTAGACTTCTTACCGGCGTGAAAGTTGCATGTGATTGGTCAGCGTATAGACCTTATTGCTCAGCTTAATCAGTTTGATGACTCATAAGTTCATATACAGTCTACATTGTATTAAAATCGATAAACCACTACCACTCGAAAAACAAAGGCTGTGTAGTGTGAATGTAACTGTCCGTTGATAAGCGCTAAAAATATCTTCCTAGCACATGACAGTGATTATGCAAAACCTTTCAGAGCACTAACCCGTACCTGTCCACCCATAATCATCTAGGACACCAAATAAAGTCGTTCCACGATTCACATAATGTGCTTACTGACACAAAGAAAGAATAGTTGATGCCAAGAAACAGATACTAAAATTTGACTTTAAAATACCACCAATAATTCTATCAAAAACTTTACAGTAATCTAGCAGGATGGATATAGAAAACTCGTGTTGTGTGTTAGGGTCATTTATTAAAATGACTTAAACTAAACTGGCGTATCAAATGAGTTATTGACAACCACTATCTAAAGCTGAAATCCATCCAATTAAAACCAATTTAACTTTATTTGTATATAATTATTTTATCAGTAATTATTAGTAATTACCGGACACGGTACTACCAACATTAACAGAACTATTTCTCAACATGACGTTACATATCCCAAATACATACATTGCAGGATATTTAAATGCTCCATTGGACCTGACAACTTATTATTTTTGATTCTGTTCACGTTGCTATAATTTTCGTTTTATTATCTAAATAAAGTCTGTTTTGTTATTAGCAACACGCCAATATTAAAATGATATTTACAAGTATTATAATGTTAACATATAAAAAAGTTAAATTCAATTTTCTGTATCATGTACTTAGGAAAAAATACTTTCGGCATTTCCTTTGACCCTATCATAGCCTCTGCTGTGAAATATTCAATGAAGAAATAAATTAGGAACTTATTCTTTTAGGACCAATAGGGTATTAAAATGATTTGACAGGTAGTTTTGCGAGAGTAGGGGAGACAACAATGTAGAGATTCTTGATTAATTCATTGAGCCATAATTACTTCCCGTTCTTGACTTCACAATTAGGCGATGAATTTGAGTACATTCTCATATCTGTAAGTGAAAAGAATCTCGATGAAATACAGTTAAGAGCTTTATGAAAATCCCTCGAGCATTGTTATGTACTTGTAATTTGATTATTTGTTTGTTAGTTTTAAGTTTTTTATTTTTATTTTCCTCCATTACATGTTATTGTAATGAATTTTGTTCTACTGGATTTTATATTGTTTTAGAAATTCAGTTCAGTTCTGTTTGACTTGATAAACAACCAGTAGTTGAAACATTGTATATATTTTCTGACCTTGATTCAGAAATCAGATAGAGTTTTGAGTAAACAACTTGTTTAATTTTTTTTTTTTTTTCAAAGTAAGAACATTGATTTTAGTTAAGGCCATACTAGAGTACGTGATGTTAGGCATGTAAATGTTTTTACGTTGTACTGGGAAGATAACCACGTGACCCTCATACGGGAATCTGTGTTGCGTTTTAGATAGTCTAATAACTCATGTTACAAGAAGAATTAGCCAGTTGGCCTTTAAACCTTTGAAGCTCAAATATGTTTTGTTGTGACCAGTTTGAGTTGAATGTTTATTTTTTGGAAAAATTAATTCATTTCCCTAAGTGTTCCATACAGAATTCTTGGACAAAGACATTTATTGGAATTTATTCAGAAATTCTCAACTGGAATATTATATTTTGTGATTCAACAAGCAACTGTTGACACGGCAACACTTTGAAGGTCATTTTGATTTCATCGGGACTCGAACACAGATTCATTTAGGACTTTTCATTGATAGGACTTATATTTTTAATTCTTGGATTAATTTTGGATTTGATTCGTAAACCATAAGTACTTTTTCTCATTTTTATTTTTTTTTTCTAGGGAAATAAATTATTTTGTTAAATTTTACAAAGCTTGTTGTCTTCACTCGTTTCTTGTTACTTTTGTACGAGCTTACACACGTAACAGCATTATTTTATTATTTTAGCCATCTGTCACATAACTGAATCGTTTAGCACTAAATGACAGAATTGTCAAAGAAATATATTCTTGTTAATATAATTTTTTTTTTAAAAAATTCTTTGAAACTGAATCACAAGTCAGACTGAGATCAGCAAGACAAAAGAATGTATGTGTCTTTGTTAAGCAAAACTTTAACTATATTAATAAAACATGAATTGCAAAATATAGCCTTATACTAAGAAAAATGTGCTTAAGTGTGCAATAATTCAAATATAGGTCAGAGATATTGTAATCAGCATGAAAGATTGGAATTTACGCACAGGAAAATTATTTACAGGAATAAATAGGCACACGCTCATACACACACAGTATCACAGAATCTTAGAGATAAACCTGCTGTCTAGATAGGGTAAGCATTAGAAAGAAACTTTAATTTTGTTCTTTTCGCTATCAATTGTCATCTACGAGTGATATAGAAAGGAAAGTAACAGAAAAGATAAAAAGAGCCAGTCATATTGTTATTAGTACCAGAAGTAAAATTTTAATGCATGATTCCTGCACATGATTCTTCAAGATCCTTCATCTAAACCTTTACCTGCTGAATGCTGTTGGCGAGATATGTTCTGCTACGATACCGAGCCTTTCATGGAAATTGCAAATACAAATAGAGTTTAAGGAATTTGTGCTGCTCGTTCTATGACGATGATAAGTAATGTGGGGTTTCCAGATTAATAGGATGAAAATATGAAAGTTGAATGGAAGCGTTTTTATTTGGAGCCATAGACAAACATTTCGAAAGTTAAGCTAAGTTTAAAATGAACAAAACATCCGTTACATAATATAATGCCGCTAGCAGCTGCTACGTGGGCGGGCACATACTCACACACACACACACACACACACACACACACACTGAGCTATCGAATATTTTGTATTGTCCGTGCTATATCATTTCCCGAGGTTGTTGCGTTCATTACAGTGTTATTTTCATTAGACACATAAGAATGTTGTTCGAGAAAATATCTTATTGAAGTAAAAATGGACACATACTAAACTTCGAGTTATACTTGGTTACTAAACTTCGAGTTATGCTTGATTTTCATTCAATTGCTCTTTGCTTTGCCATTGAGGAGTTATGTTTGTGATGATTTTCACCGGACTAAACGCTATATGATGATACTGTGATTGCAGAACTATCAGATGGAAACATATATATCATTAGTCCCTTGGTGTGAACATTAAACGCAGTGGTTCTTAGTTTAGGTTTTATATAAAAATTCGAAGTTCTCTAATCGCTAGTTTCCACTGCGTAGTATATGTACCTACTGTAAAGAAACCTACCTTGTGTCATCACAGTCATTTATATTGGTCGACAGTGACAGCTATAATATGTTACATTCAACTGATTTAGCTCATAAACACAAAAAGCCAGTTCCAATGTGGAGATTGTGTTAAACATGACACGAATGTACTGCACGCAGTAAAAGAAGCAACACTGGTGTTTTAAAGTAATATCCTCTCTTATCAAAATATGATTTAATAATGAAAGACCGTTCTCAGTGCCAAGTATATATTCATGTTGTTAATACCATACACAATTTTAATGACATAGTCCACTCTAAAATAGAGATACGGAAAAGCAATTACTTCATTGATCCAAACTTCTGAGTATTTCACATATATATATATATATATATATATATATATATATATATATATATATATATATATATATATATATATATATATATATATATATATATATATATATATATATATATATATATATAACTTTTTTAACTGAATTTTCTTTCACAAATATAATCATGTTGCAACATAATTTATTTGTTTAATATCCAAACAATTAGCATTTATAGCATAGTATAAAGTACATTTAGACAAAAAAGAAAGAGCAAATTAGAGCAGACAGTTTTAATACCCAAATCATAGTGCTGGTCTTTCAGTTCCATTTTAGCCTAGGTGTTTAACGCAGAAACTGAAAATTTAAGACACACATATGAAAATATCAAAATGATAAAAACAGCTTAATTAACAACTGCTTTCTTGTGAAAACGAAAATGTGCGTATTCGGTCTATGAGCGTATATTAAATTCTAACAATTAAAAATATTTATATGCTTTGCATTATAAAATTTCACACCCACCCACTGCTTCGGCTTTTACTTTGTTGATGTGCCGTTAAACAACAGACAACTATTTTTCAAAGGCTACGTGAAAATATCTGTTATTAAGAAGTCGTATCCTCTACTTGTGTAAACAACAATTTCTTCCATTGAAGTGCTATCTTTTCACAAAATTTCGAAAACAATTTTTACAAACTCCACCTGAGGGATTTATGTCTTTATCATATGGTTGAACATCTCTCTATTTATACAGAGGGATATGCGAAGATAATTATTTGATGATATTGTTTTATAAAATAAATTGGAATATATACGTTTATGTCAGAATTGCGCTGGAATATGTTAGGTGATTTTCATACTCCGCATCCAAAATTCTGTACACCACATGAGAACTGCAAATACAGTCTCCTATGCATTGTATATATGTGTGTGTGTGTGTGTGTGTGTGTGTGTGTGTGTGTGTGTGTGTGTGTGTGTGTGTGTGTGTGTGTGTGTGTGTGTGTGTGTGTTGGGGGCGTGTAATATATATATACACACACAGATGTACATTTCCGAGAAAATGTGTTCGACATTAAATTTAAAAAACAATAGGCAGAAAATGTTCATATATGTTATGACAATTCTCGACGCAAAAATGTATACCGACAAGATTTGCAATTGAAATGATAACAAAAAAAAAAACATATGAGTAAACATCACCAAAGAAGATACCAGAATCAATCTGGTCATTATCGTATCATTAAGTTGGAATTTGTTTAGACATTTGTTATTTGTTTAAACAGATTTTATTACCGTAATAGGATACAATGGGAGTGGGCACAAGTTCTAACAACAACTTGAATCTCGCTACATGATACAAGTATTGCAACATATTCAACATGACAACATAAAAATGAATAATGAGAGAGAGAGAGAGAGAGAGAGAGAGAGAGAGAGAGAGAGAGAGAGAGAGAGAGAGAGAGGGGGGGGGGGCACAATGACAGGAATCACGATTTGAGTAAGTTATGGAAATCGTCCAGTTGAGGTTATATATTTGCATACATGATGCAAAATTCTATACTTTTTATTTGCATCGCCCTTTCCCCAAAGCAGTAAATCCAAGCTAATAGTTGCATATGACATTGAAAGTAATGTCTCATCAACTCAGCTCTTTCTTTACTGTACTTGGGACAGAACATGAAAAAGTGCATGGTGGTTTCGATCCCACCTCATGAACAAAAAGGAGTGTCAACAAGTTGAACACAGTAAAGATCAGTTTTTAATGAAATTACATTGTGTCGTAATCTAGCATGGATAATACCCAGTGTTCGATTAATAAAACTTGGCTTTTTGCAAGATATACATTTTGGACATAAATGCTTTTTCAAAGCACTGAGACATACTACATGGTGTATCCAGTTCGAGATTGTTCCACAAAGATACATCGAGTTTTAAACAATCCATGTGGATGCTAGAATTTAAATGTGTTTCACTAAAGCATAAAATTGAGAATTCCTCAGCTATACTTTCTAAGTAATCAAGTTTTTGTCGGATCTTCCAAATATTTAAATGAAGTAAAGAAGTTTCATTAACCTCGAAAAGGAATGGAGTGTTCTTGATAAATGGCAATGCAACAATTGCATTTAATTGATAAATGGCAATGCAACAATTGCATTTAATTGCTCATAAAACATACTTTAAGACGTATTTATGATGTTGATTGTCATGGCTTTACCGCCAAACATTGTTGAATACCCCGATGGAGATTCTATACTGCATTATGGAGTTATCCAGTATTATTGGGATTTTATTATGTGGTAACTGTTCTCCATGGAGGTATTCTCTGGGAAGACAAGATATGGTAAAATCATATATAAGAGTCTGATTGTACACTCTGTGTTATTGACATTGTGCATAACAGAAGATAGAGAAAAGAGCAATAGTGTGAAAAAGATAAAGAAAACAATAGCTGAGATCGTGCTTGCAAGTTTCCCGAGATTGAGAGAATTTGCTGGTTAATTTGGCATACAACTAGGGTAGCGATGCAATGACTTTAAAATTGGAACAGATACTTGAGCTATATAATAAATACATTCAATACAGATCAACTAAATTTAGATGAAGTCAAAATGTTAACACCTTAATATTGGTCATCACATTACATTTTAATGATCACAACGGTAATCTAAAGCTAGCGAGACACACATACATGTATACACACTTGCCCATACACAGTTGCATTCATGCACATACTTATGTTTAAATACATATGAATAGACTTATTTACTTATATTTATATTTAATTGTACATACATTCATTTACACATACACATATGCTTGTTGGTCTTAAACGTAAAATTTCAATTGATTGAGTTGAATGACATTTTTGTCAGTTGAAATTCAAGCAGTACTCAAACAGTTATAGCACGAGTCACAGATGTAATGCACACTGTGTGAACAATGCTAAGATCTTATCATAATCAGTGATACAAGCTCAACATAACTTTAGAGTATGTTGAAAGACTCGTGCATAAGCAAAGAATAGAATATAAACCATATTACTGTGATAAATAAAAATAATTAATGATATCCATTAATATGTAAAAATAATAGTACCGATGTTTTCCTAGAACTGATATGAATTTGAACCGGACGATTTTGGTTTATGTTTACCATGGGCAGTGATGCGTCAGACAAATTTGGATAGTAGTTTCGAATACTGTATAATTAAATCCGCATTGTTGTGTTGACCCAGCTCTTGTTCAACACAATTAAACAGCAACTAATTTATCATAAATCATGTTGACGGTCCTCACGCGGTGCGCTGACGTCATGAAATCTATATAAAGGTAAAGACTGGCATCTTCCTTACATTTGCTAGTAAAGAAAACATGGATTGGCAGGCAATCGAAATCAGATCGTGTCGGTGGATATTGCTGATACTAGTAATAATACATTCTACATGTATACAGTGTAATCCGATTAAACTAAATTCTGATGTCACCAAAAGAACACTAATCCAAATGCCAAAAATTCACGTCGATAAGGTAAGTCTAAATTGCTGTTAATCTAACCAAAGGGAGAATTAAGTGAGACAAATAAATTTGCTTAAATTTTATTTTCGTTGATGTCAGCAGATTTATAAAACAATGATGCACAAAAAAAAAGCAAAGGAGAAAATTTCGCAAACATTTTACGCTGCTTGTATGCTGCATTTATTATATTCAAGAAATAATAACGGATTGATTATTGACACTATTTGACTTGTACATGCTTAAAATAATTCTGCATTTTCCATTTTACATCATGCACTCTCTTCTTTTCTTATTTTCTATGTTTTACTCCCTATTACTAACGTCATTGCTCCGATGTTACACTAAGGATATTAACATCATTTTACCAGGACAATATCCCGACAACTCGCACAATCATCGTTACTTTTACGATACCAAGAAACAGCAAACAGCATTATTAGTACTGCCACTAAATCAACAGCAGTACCAACACTACCATAAATATCCAGGCCACAAATATTATTATTGTGTTGTTGTCATTGCTGTTATTAATTTCTATCATAGCGATTTTTGTTGCTGTGGAGACTGTAGTAATCTTTGTATTTAATAATACTTCACTAAGTCAGTACTAGTATACTTTATCATTTACTGAGATTTGTTTTTCGTCATTTATTAGCCTGACTCGTACATATGTATGGCAGTTCCTGTTACGGATCTAGAGTTCTCAGCTGTAGGTAAGTTAACGTTTGAAGCCATTGTCATTTTATTGATGTCCTTATTTATTTGAGGGCTCTTAGTCCAACATTTTCTAAGCGATGTATATTTAGCAAGTTGTTATAGTTTTATTTCTTAATAAATATACAATACACTAGCAATAAATTTTGATTACAACACTCTATATGTCCACATATTTATCTTGCATATATTAGCTCCAAAAACATGTACATAAGTAAAGATGATAATCCAGTCTCCAGGATATGATTAAGTGAATTTGAAATAGGATAAAAACAAAAACAAATACACAAAAGATATATTCTTCCGGCTGTTATGATCAGCAAAACTGCTGCATTTGGTTATAAGATTCAACATTTATATATGTCTAGCTAAACGTCTCATTTTGATTTTTTTTTAAATGAAGCGAAGAAAAGAATGAGTGCAGATATGAAACGATTTAGGTGATATCTTAAGATCAAACGAACGCAGCTGTGG
>JAECUM010034191.1:0-19458 GCA_016617855.1 Megalonaias nervosa
TTGCCAACAAATAAATGATTTCGTTTGTTCTGAGGCTTTATGATTCTGGCTATCCACTCGACATTTTATAATACTGGCAATATACACATTCACCAATCAAATTAGAATTTGACTTAGATGATTCAAAGTCAAAACATATATTTTTATGTTTGGTCGATATAATAAGTGTTCTTATATTTCAATATTTTCTGTTTTGCAAATATAAAGCGTTTTGAAAGCCGACAGGTGTTCACGCTATTGCGATATTCACACATAATATTAACTTATCTTAGTAATGGCAAGGAATATTTGATAACACACGTCGTCTAAAGTGACTTCCATTCAATGTTCAATAATTACTAACTACTTCCCATAATTCTAAATATGCAGCTATTTGCCTACTATAAAAGGAATTCGATTTAATAACTTTTTTCCTATGGGCAGCGTTCAATACACAGTAAAAGAGCACGGCTGATGTAACTATGTAAGTGTTACTGAAGATAACATCCAAGTCATAACATATATCGTATTGCTCCTTCATAAGCCAGGTATATTAACATTTGCTGCTTAAGCAAACACGCAGAGGGCATCGTGTCATCCTGACTGAGGGGTTTGGAGGATATGGTGACTTCTTTTTGACTAGTTTCTATTACCAGGTTGATTAATTTTATTAAAAAGTTTGAAGGTGCGTGAAAACGATTGTATCATATTGGCTTTTGTAAATTTTTACCTCATAATTTGAATCTCAGAATTATTACTTCGATGTGGACACCTTGTTTTAGTTTAATCCTTTATATTGTTTGCAAATCCACATTGATATGGTTACGTTTGCATAACGATTACGACTTTAAGGTCATAGTAAGCAAGGCATATAGCGTTCTAGTTTTTGGCAATTATAATATATTATTAGAAATTTTAGATATACAATGATATTATCATTTAGCTTGGGTTTATCTGAGGCTCCATATCCTTGCTAAATATTCGGAACTCTCCTCCCGCCAGGTATGACATAGTGTCTGTTTCCCATACTTCCAAAATTTAAGTAAGTTCGCTGACTTTGATGTCTGTGCAAACGCTTCGGATCTGAAATTCCATTTGTTTCACTGTCAGTATTCCATATTTCGATGGACCATGATACTGCGTGTTCTGGGACCGCCAGCAAAGGTGTACGAGCATAACCGTTGATTTATTTCATAATATCATAATATTAAGAAACCGTTTAAATATCATAAATTCCATTGCTTATGTTAAACAATGCCAAATCTGCGATTGAAATTTAGAATCTTGATTCATCACTGTAATTATTAATAATATTATGTAATTCTTGATTGCTATTTGAGAGTCGGAAACCCTTCTACAAATATAAACTCTCAAACAAGCGGATAAAGCTATGTTTGATCATAAAGATTAAAAAATCGCAAAAATGCGACATCATAGCCATAGGGTTTTCCGAAATCTTAATTAATGGAAAATAAGTTGTTTCAAACACATTTATTAGACTATATTGTAACTATTTTGATTATCTACCATTATGTAGCATTTATCGAGTTGAATGGAATAGGCTTCCTTAACCTTTTTGTTAATTCTTTGTATTTATAGGTTACTGCATTTGTATGGGAAAATATAAACGAATTGTTTTAGTTAATACTGCACAACCGTTGGGAGTCTAGTATTATTTCGAGAAAACGAGTTCATATTATCCCATACAAATTTAGTAACCTTTTTATTATATGCTCCTTTTCTTATTCTTCCTAAGACCTAATAATAAACATAAACCACAATAAACAAAGTAATTGAATTCAGGCTGTATTGAAAATAAATAGACAACCGTAGAGTCCTCAATACACATAACCTATATCAATGCGCACATAGCACCTGCCAGTGACCTATGAACTTCGACGCGCGCTCGACAGTAGTTTCACAATGACGCTTTGATCAACTTAAAAAATTTAAATTTAGAGTCATATTGTGATTGAATGCGCATTGCAACAACTTTTCAGTTTGGTCATTTTGTCTGGAATGGATGAATGTTGTTTTTCTGTTGATCCAGTCCAATTCTGCTTTTTTCATTACAATGGACTGGGTTATTGGGTCATTTCAGTGCAGTAAGAATGGATTTCAGTTGGAAATGTACACGAAATTGCAGTGTATTAGGGTTTGCAGGACATGTCATTCGGATTTGCAAACCTGACTAAGAAAGTACATTTTAAAGACAATCAAGATGCATAAATCAAGCATTTTAATTGCCATTCCTATTACAAGCTAAAGAAGACATGTTTATCATTTTAATTGCATCTCGCTGTTGGAGGAACCCAAGCAATGACCTGCATCATGCAGTGTGTGTCTTTTATCGCTAACCTAATATTGTATCAAAATAGTTACACGGGGAAAAGAAGCTGTTGTGCGACAGTCCATTTACCTAGCGGAAATAATACTTTTTCATCGTCTTGACTTATTGGCTCTGAGGCTTTTAGTTTCCTACCAAAACCTTCAGTTGCATTTATTGTTCGATTATAATATTTTGACAGACTTGTAAAACCGAACGTCTCTGATAGATATGCGATAACCCTTGGCTTTTCTTGTTATAGACATAGAGAGCTTTGGCGGTAGTCTGATCCATTCTGTTTGCGAAAGGTTACGAATATTTCTTCTAAATAACTATTTCAATGATCAGAACGGTATTTTCAATTATTGCGTATCTCACGTTTGTTATTGACATTGCGAATATCACGTTCATTCGAGTGCTTGTTTAATAGTTTCATTTCTGACTCAGTGAACTCGTCCGTATCGTTAGCCTTATCATTTATACTTTCAAATGCTTGTTTAGTTCAATCATAAACAAATCTAATCAACCAAATCCTAAAGCGTATACTACATGAGTGTACACGGTTTGTTTACAAAGTAGTTGCTACTACACTTTACTAGTTTAGGTACACGTGTCGTACGCATGCGTGCAATAGCAAGCTATTCAGTATCGTAGTATACTGCACGATTCGGACAATGTAGGGTTAACGGAGACAAAGAGTGAGCATACAATAATAAACGTTGATGTTACAACACATTGATATAAAATAAATGTCTACCTAAACAACAAACGTAACCACCAAAGGTAAGGGAAAAAGATAATCAAGAAAAAACATACAAGATATCAAGGATGAAGAGACAAAGAAGAAGAAGAAGGAAAAGCTGTTGACAAGATATAATTATACCCAAATGATGGTGTAATTTGGTGAGAGTAGCTCAATGTTAAAGCTTACTCTATGCAACAAGTTATTTTAACAGCTGTCAGAAAATTTGTCTTCGACCCAAGCAACTAAATCCAAATCCATCATAGAGAGATGTGTTTGAAACAATTTTTTGGAAAGTCGGCCAATTAAATTCAGTAACGTTTTATTAATTTAAATAAATACTTATACATAAGGGGCAAGGATTTTATGTCTCATTGATCAATATATAAGATTATCTAGTTATGTAGGTATAGATTGATTGATCGATAGATAGATGTAGGTATGAGAAATACAACTACTAACAGTACTTACCCATTCATATCCTTGTCAAATGTGTGACAGTGGGGATCGCCCCAACATCTACAAACAGGCGTTCCGGAATCTTTCGTAATAACCTGAATTTTCGAAACGAAATAGTATTTTTGAAGTTTGGCTTGAGTTATGTCCCTCCTTTACATTAAGCTGAATGTATGTTATACTTAGATGAACAAGGACGATGTTCTACTTGAATATCGTTGTCGTAATATATGTTTGGGGGCATTGTTATGTGCTCCAGTTTTTCGAATAAAAAGGTATCCTTGTTTTCATTTATTTTTAAGGATCTGTGCAATTGTTAATTGAGAACAAATGATGTATTAAAAACATGTACATCATGCATGTGCCCTGACGCAATTAACAGATCATAAGACCAGATTTGGGTAAACTGTTTTTAAAACGTCAGCCATGCCTCTTGCACTGCATCATTGCTTGGAATTATTCTATAAATATAGCACACTATTCGTTAACAGCAATAGTCAAAACGGTAGAAGACCAATGATTTGATAATGCAGATCCTGTCAATATTGTCTCTTATTTGCAGAAGGGTAGATCAGATCTGTTCTACGTCCCACGCCCGAAATGGCTACAAGGTTAGACACTAACGATACGGGGCATAGTTACCAGGAAAGAAATATCCATTGAAATTGAAATTAGCGCTTAGTGTACGGAATGTCTGGCGGTCAGATTTAGAAAATAAATAAATAAATAGATAAATAAATAAATAAATAAATAAATAAATAAATAAATATTGAGGTTTAATATCCAGACTTAAAGGTAGAATGATTGAGCTGTCCCTAGGTACCTAATTATGTCTCTGGCTAAACGTGTGCGAATATAACAGTCCGGTTTTGCCTATGTGACTGTTCTATTTAATTTTAACCGGACCGCGTTTACCAACTGGTATTTATCCAGGCAACCCGTTTTGCTATGGTCATTTGTTAAATATATCAAGGAGATCATACCCCACTATAGTAACTTTACATTATGAACGACTTATCCTTGTAATGTTTAGGGCGTTTAATCATCGCGAACAACGGCTTTAGTGATAGATTTAATACAAGAAAAAAAAAAACCAAAAAAAAAAAAAAGAAACCGAAAAAAAAAACAAACGGTCGTTATATAGGTATATTAACGCCCCATTTTTCTTCAAATATGAAATCGCAGCTGTTCTGGTAAAATAGCATCAGTATGTCTAAATGAACATGTAGTATTTGTAGCATGGTAGGTATGTATAAATGAATATGTAATACATGTAGCATGGTAGGTATGTCTAAATAAACATGTAGTACCTGTAGTATGGTAGGTATGTCTAAATGAATATGTAGTACTTGTAGTATGGTATCAGTATGTCTAAATGAATATGTAGTACCTGTAGTATGGTATCAGTATGTCTAAATGAATATGTAGTACCTGTAATACGGTATCAGTATGTCTAAATGAATATCTAGTACCTGTAATATGGTATCAGTATGTCTAAATGAATATCTAGTACCTGTAGTATGATATCAGCATGTCTAAATGAACATGTAGTACCTGTAGTATGGTATCAGCATGTCTAAATGAACATGTAGTACCTGTAGTATGGTATCAGTATGTCTAAATGAACATGTAGTACCTGTAGTATGGTATCAGTATGTCTAAATGAACATGTAGTACCTGTAGTATGGTATCAGTATGTCTGAATGAACATGTAGTACCTGTAGTATGGTATCAGTATGTCTAAATGAACATGTAGTACCTGTAGTATGGTATCAGTATGTCTAAATGAATATGTAGTACCTGTAATATGGTATCAGTATGTCTAAATGAATATGTAGTACCTGTAGTATGATATCAGTATGTCTAAATGAACATGTAGTACCTGTAGTATGCTATCAGCATGTCTAAATGAACATGTAGTACCTGTAGTATGGTATCAGTATGTCTAAATGAATATGTAGTATCTGAGTTTGTTGGTATCAGTATGTCTAAATGATTATGTAGTACCTGTAGTATGGCTTCAGTATGTCGGAATGGATATGGTGTACATGTAGCATGGTATCGGTATGTCTAAATGAATATGTAGTACCTGAGTTTCTTGGTATCAGTATGTCTAAATGATTATGTAGTACCTGTAGTATGGCTTCAGTATGTCTGAATGGATATGGTGTACATGTAGCATGGTATCAGTATGTCTAAATGAATATGTAGTATGTGTAGTATGGTATCAGTATGTCTAAATGAACATGTAGTATGTGTAGTATGGTATCAGTATGTCTAAATGAATATGTAGTATGTGTAGTATGGTATCGGTATGTCTAAATGAACATGTAGTACCCGAGTTCCTTCAGGAACGTAGTTCCAGAAGATCTGATGTGCCCCAGTAAACGAGTTGGGTTCAACTGTAATGTCTTCAACTCGGTCTCCGTCATTAACGAAATCTTTAACAGCATTAAAAGCCATTGTAGTTTCTGCAGTTTTTGTGGCCTCGTTCCACTGCGAATAGCTCAGCCGGATGTTGCAACTTGGTGTACTGACATCAGCTTTAAAATGTTGAATTAAAACCATGAATTAGGGAAAATTACATGTAATTTATTCTTCTTACATTGAAAGAAGTATGTTATTGAATGGTGGCATATTGACACGAGATAACGTAATCGAAATATGTGACTTATTATGGACCAGGAAGTGGAGCCCACAGTCAACACTCAATATTGATATTCAAGAAAGCATTATAAGATCTGAAAATGCAGTCATCTGTATTGAAATCTAGTGGCACGATATGCTAATGAATCATCTGAAAATGTTTATAACCATGTGCAGAATATATAAATATTTATAGTATTCAACGGTAGCAGAACAGTTTCAGTACATATATTTATACCAATTTTGACGAATTCAACGAACGTTCGGGTATAAGTCCTTTTACCATAGCCAATTAAGAACGGTAATAAACTATTTCCAGTTTATCCAGTTCATGACAGACACAGCTGTTATACATTATTATAGCATTCAGGAATTATAGAGCGATGAATGGCAAAACAATCTTCATTTGGTACACTTTTCTGGTGAAAAGTACAAGACAAGACAAATGCGGTTTACAATTTGGGAGTCGTTTTTGTTATTTGTTCGATGTTTGCAATTATTTTCATTATAACAGGCGTAATTTTATTTTTCTTTTATTGATACATTTTGTTGTAATTGAGCATGTAATTGTGCAAAATTTTGTAAAGATAATTTCACTGTACATTCTGTATTGGTCAGTGTGACACATAACCATCTAGTTTACTTATGGGCTAGACCCGCAATAATTTGTTGACTGCTAGAGAAGGAATCTACTCTGTTTGGGGCATGAATTGAATTTTAATTAGAGTCCGTTCGATAACGGTTCGACAGATATTCCAATGTAGGGTTATGTGTAGGGAATGACGAAGCTGGGACAAACCAGAGCAAACATTTTGGGAAATCATGGGCCATTTGAAACAGGTGTCATACAATGATATTTTCCAAAATTGGTCATTAATAAAGACGGACTAGAGAGGATTATTCTGACTTCGATGAGAGCGTTAGAATTTTGGCGCTTAGCGAAAGTAATAGTAATTGGCTAAACTAAACTAGGGTGTGTGTTTCAATAATGAAATTTATGTCTTTAAGGTAATCTCCATCGTGATATTAGTTAGTCCGACTATTTTTCTGCCAAAAGGGGAAGCTTGCTCTGAGATCAATAAGAAGTTCTTTTTTCGTTAAATACATCGTCCAAGGGAGAGATGGTCTGGAAATTTGAGAAACCCGAAACCAGAGAAAAAACAGAGGGAATTATCTGATGACAACTGAGCGAGAAGGAATAATAGCTCCATAACTGTACTTTCCAGTGGGAAACAGGTTAATGTCCCAAAGAGGCTAGAGGAAGTGAACGAGAGAAGAAAGAAATACTGCAACGACGATACCACGAACAGTGATTTGGAAAAAGACCGGAAGCAGCTAGGTGATACTGACATGCCGGCAATTTTATTTCGATCAGTCACTCGAATATATGATGAGGATTGCTTTTTTGGTATAACTGAACAGACAAACGAATTTCGCATGCATTTTTTAAACTCTGTTTCTACGAAGTGAATCATTCCAATGTCATCCTATGTTTCAGTTTGGTTCTATAATTGATTAAATTGTTATATTTTACATACGTAGGCTCGCGTTGTTTTATTTTATGTCTCTGCTTAGATCTCTCACATTGCACCCATTAATTTCATATTTTATTTTATTGTTTACTCGATCTGGTCTATAACACCTTGGTGATCTCCTACATAACTATAACCAAAAACCATAAGGAGTGGGAGATCACAAATCATCTACCACCTCTTGAGAGAACATAACATATAATATAATGTTGGCTAGAGCTGCAAAATAGTCATAATCAATAAAAAAAATTATATCTAGTCCATGTTTTCCTTACCCCAAACAGTATCTTTTGACCTTACGATGTAACGAAAATAATATACATGAAAAAATTAACATAAAATGTTGTCTACAGAAGGATATCCCTGGCTTGTAAAGTGTAAACCAAACTGACACGATTTGATCTTGCTCTTGATTCCAAATTCACGTGGCAAGTTACTGGTTTTCCTTTGGACTATTATTATGTCTTTCAACAAACCTTACGACACCATTGCTCTAGTTCATTCATCTTATTGGAAAGTGATATAGCTCGACTGATCATGTGCGATTAGTTTTCTCATAATTATTTATAGCTGCAATTAATACAATTATTAGCTCTCTGATACGATACAAGTAAGGTCTGGATAATAAAACGACAACGAAAAAATCTCCACCTTAAATTCAATAACAGTGCTTATCTTACTTGTATTGAGTACATAGTCCACATAACAATCTGACGGCCGAGTATTATTTTCAGGGCAATCGTGGCATACGATAGGAACTGTAGACACAAGTTTAAATGGCTTTGATATTCCTGAATTTTCATGGACCTCCAGTCTGTTTGGATCAGTCTGTAAACACATTGATTTGTAAATAAATAAATCAAATTTATTGTTCTTCCATTTCAACACAAATGTTAGAATTCAGTGTGCTGACTGACAAAGATGTATGGCGGACACACGAGCCATTCTAAAAGACAAATTGTAAACGTGTATTGCGTACCCATCCGAAAGAAAGAATAAAACTGTAAAACAAATTTCTCTAAACTTTAATGAGCGTGTCTGACACGATGTTTGTGAATACAGATGTTCTCATATAATCAATGTTGTTGTTGTTGTTGTTGTTGTTGTTGTGTGAGTGTGTGTGTGGATGTGTGTGTGTGTGTGTGGGTGTGTGTGTGTGTGTGTGTGTGTGTGTGTGTGTGTGTGTGTGTGTGAGAGAGAGAGAGAGAGAGAGAGAGAGAGAAATAATTCTACAAACCATTATTTTCATTCCCATCCAGTAGCTATTGCTCATCAAAGACGGATTATTGCTTTGACTACTGTTTTGAAACTGAGCACCAGCAGCACAACTAAGCTGCAAGAAAAAAGTTTAATTCCATCTTTAATCACTAACGTATTTACCTCTGTACGATGCATGTACAGGAATGTATTCAAATATAATTTCATTTTTAATTACTAACATTATTACCTTGGTACGATGTTTGTACACGAATGTATACGAATATAATTTCAGCTGTAATCGGTGAAACTCTGAAACGTTTACATTTTAGAGAAGGAAAACGTTTGTTCTGTTCGGATAAGTGTCTTAATAAATATTATGTTTGTAAAACTGACGATCTTTGAGATAATATAGCTTCACTGCGATCAGTCTTTTGAGGTAAGCTTCGGCATGTGACCAAAGATCACAATATAATTATCAAAGGGCACGGTCTGAGCATAAGATGGGTATAAGGTTGTAATGGGTGTCCTTTACTAAAGCGATTGGTAAATGGAAGTAACTAAAATGACACTAACAACATTATTTCACATTTGAAACCATATATATGAATACATGCTACATATACGAATTAAATACGACAAGTACACATACAAATAAATTATAGATATTTTTGTATCGACGAAACTGTTTCTATTCCTGATAAGGAACACTTTTCATTCTTAATTATTTCAAATTATAACGTTTGAAAAGACTGAGGAAATGAATATCAGGGATCAAGAATGAAAGAAGAATATCCTAAAGTTAACGGAAGCCAAGATCAGACTAATTTGATTATTTAAATGTATATATATATATATATATATATATATATATATATATATATATATATATATATATATATATATATATATATTGGTTGGGTGGACATTCCAGCTTTTGTTTACGTTTTCATTTAGCGTGTTTAAAAAGAAATGTTTCATTCTTCTCTGAATTGACTCTGAGATACGGGCAGTGTGTTAAGACCTAATTAATGATCTGTATTATATTTTATATTGCAATGCACAGTTTTGTTAAATCCAAATTATCTTTCGTAGCAAAACATATTTCGTCAACAATAATTGATGTCTTAGGTAATAATTCTGGAAAAAAAAATTATTGTCCTACCGTGTGGTTCATATAGGGGATTAGCTCACTGCCACTTATAGATGCCTCCCATGGACAGCCAGTAATTGGGATCGTTTTATTTAGAGGCTTCCCGTCAATAAGCCAGGTAACATCAGTTGGATAATTCACTCGGCACTTAAACAAGAAGTCAGTGTAAATGTCAGAATTACCGCAACGGTGGGAACGGAAGGGGCCATCCAGTGTTGGACCTTGAGTAATAGCTCGAGTCGTAATCGAAGAGCTATCTCCCCCTGTATAAAAAATCCAGAAAAATTATAGTTGTTCTTTCCAGTCATTTTCATAGTGCATGATCGCTCTTAGAATTGCGTTTTCCCGATGAGAACATTATAAGAGAACAACTTTTTTCCTTTTTCAGAGTCTTATTTGAAGATGAAAAGCTTTACTTAAGCGGGTCAAAGTTGGCAAACTTTTTCTTCATGGGTCAAACAACTGTATAATGATGCATGCAATGAAAGAAGCTGATATTATATAATGGCCAATAGCGTACATACATACCACACAATTCCTATTTAAATATATTCCATCTTATCTGAAACAAATGAAGTGATTTTCAAAGACAATCGTAATTATAGGTTACTACATTTATATGGAAAAATATGAACGAGTTTTTTCTGAGTAATACTGCAGCATTACTTTGAAAAACCCGGGTTCATATTTTCCCATACAAATGCAGTAACCTTTTTATTATATACTCATTTCGTTTTCCTACCTTAATAATAAAGAAATACACTACAAGAAACAAAGTAATTGAATTTATGCCGTGTTTCAAAATAAATACACAACCTGAGATTCATCAATACTGAGTAACAGTATTAATGCGCACATAGCACAGCCTAGCGACCCGTGAACTTCGTCGCGAGCTCGATATTAGTTTTAAAAACAATTCTCGTTTGGTTCACTTAAATTTAAATTTAGAGTCATATTTTGAATGAAAGCGCATTGATAAAACTTTCCCAGTCGAACTTTGTCTTTATGTTGATCCATCTAAATTCTGCTTTCCTGATTACGATGGACTATATTTATTGGGTCATTTCAGTGCAATAACTAGACTGTAATTTCAGCTGGAAGTGTAGCCGAAATTCATATACAGTTCCCGTGTGTATCCGGTTTTGCAGGATATGTCATTCGGATTTGCAGATCTACCTAACAGAGTACATTTCGAGGAAATGTAAGATGCATAAATGTAAGTATATTTATTACCATCTTATTACCACCTGAAGAAGACATATGTTTATTCCTTTTCATTTGCATCTCGCTGTTGGAGGGTCTCCAACTGTGACCTGTATCAATTAGTGTACGTCTTCTATCGCTAGCCTAATAATGCATCAAAATAGTTAACGGCGGAACATTGCAAAGCAGCTGTTGTGTGACAGTCCATTGAGCCAGTGGAAATAATATTTTTTTCGTCGTCTTGGCTTATTAGCTCTGAGGCTCTTAGTTTCCTACGAAAACCTTCAGTTGCATTTAATTTTCGTGAATCTAGTATTTTGACTGGCTTGTAATATGGTACGTCTCTGACAGATATGCGAAAGCCCTTGGCCTCAATATGCTTTTCTATGCTATTTTTTAGACACTAGAAAGCATTGGTCATAGTCTGAACCATTCTGTTTGCGAAACGTTACGAATATTCCTCCTAAATAACTGTTTGAATGATCAGAACGTTATTTTCAATTACTGCGTCTCTCACATTTGTTGTTTACATTGCGAATATTACGTTCATTCGTGTGCATGTTTGAAAGTTTCGTTTCTGACTCAGTGAACTCGCTCACATCGTTAAGTTTATCATCTATACATTCAAATGGGTGAACCAGTTTTGTTTAGTTCATTCACAAACAAATCTAATCAACCAAAACCTAAAGGTCTACTACATGAGTGTGCATGGTTTGTTTACAAAGTAGTTCCTAACACACTATACTATTTTTTTAGGAATATATGTCGTGCAATAGAAAGGTGTTCATTATCGTAAAATACTCCACGATTCTAACAATGTAACGTTAACGGAGAAACGAAATGAACATATAATAACACAATCTTACCAAAAATGACTGGAAATGTATTTACTCGCTGTCCTTAAAAGTAACAGATAAAGTTAGTATCCAAATAGAGAAATTTCACATTTTCGTAATAATTCCATGCACAAACTGTAATACGATGTAATCTATCCAATAATAAATTAAATACTTTATATAAAGAGAAACCATTATTTCATCTACACTGATAATTTCTTATCTCACATCGTTTTGGATTCGGTCTAAATAATCGTCTGTCACACACATGTATTACTGAACGTGATTTCAAGCTGACAAGGCGTTATGGATCTTAATTACTAAACAGTTTTGAATAGAGTTTGCAATGTGACCATTCTCGCATTTGTATGTGATTGCATTTTCATGTTATGGATTTAAATATTTTAATATATAAATAAAGTGTTGTGTGCCTTACATCTTCTTATCAAGAGGTATAGATTGAGCAAAACTCTTTCAAATATGGCATCATCTTTTCATGAATGGATTAGATGAAAATATTTTATTCTACTGAATCAGGACAAACCTGTCCATCATTACCCAGTGACTGATTGTTCCCGTCGTTACTCAGATCATGTCTACTCAACTGCAATATTTTTATTTCTTATTTTATTGAGCTATATATGACAAATAATATAAAGTGTACTAATAAACCTAGTACATCTAGTTTTACATACTGTATGGGTATGTTAAATACGAAATGAATATTTAGCAAAACAAGCATAAAGCGGGAGAGGACGAATACGTTACATCGACATAAGGCTATTTGTAACGGTATATTTTTAAGTGTGATATACTATGGCGTTGCGCGATGCTTCAGTTATGTTTCGTAGGTTATGTCAGTGATAATACGTAGACATAAAAATGTTGATATTTCCTGCGCAAAAACCAAAATAGAGATTTGACACAAGACGTTATCGCTCATACTGCATACTGGACAGACACGGACCATCCCTCCCACCCCTACAAAAAAGTCATGAATTATGGGAAGCTTTATTTGCATTGTTCCCGCAAGCACGGTGAAGTTTTATATGTGCGTGACTGTGCACCGAACAACTAATTCTAAAGTCATATTGGTTTGAAAATAATTTTTCAAGGAGCATTAAGTCGGACTAAAAGGCTGATTTTCTTGTTTACAACAGAGATTGTTTCACTACAGTTTTGTCTGGAAAACTGTACAAATTTAAAACTATGGTATATAAAATCAAACAAATAGAAATTCTTACCAGTACAGCGTGTAAAGATAAAGTGCTACATCAATCCGATGTTAAAATATTTTACAAAGTAAGTTCAATAGTATGAAATGTGTTTTGTCATATGGGACATTTCTTAAGCCTATTTGATACAGATTTTGCACATTTTTGGTGAAAAGTGTAACTTTTTAAAAGTATTGTTTAGTTTTTTCACATAAGAGATATTAACTTTCCAATGTATTTAGTTTGAAATTAGCTGACGTCGATACGTTCTGCGTTATCTGGTTGAATAGCAGGCATCTGAAAACTACTTGATGCGTTGACTGTCAATCGAAGAATTACACTTAATTGATTTTACTGTCGCCGTTAAGTGGTGATATAGGAAGGTTGATTATCATTCTAGAACGGGGCTGGCTAACAAAAGATTCATAAGTCACCTGTCACAGATAATGGGTTGAAGAGGATGATTAGTAGCCATTTAACAAGGAGGATTATTTGCACCATGAAACTGGAAACAAAAAACATGTTTTGTTATTGAAACCTTGTCTGAAACAATTGGATACGTTAGTTTATTGTCTCCTACTCCAACAATTACAACCCATATATAGCATATGCTACCTGATCCTTTCTAGTGACATACTCTTTTGTTACCTCTGTCTTTAAATAACTTTTGATTTTCAGTCTTTAAATAACATTTGATTTTCATAGTTTATTCTCTCTCTCTCTCTCTCTCTCTCTCTCTCTCTCTCTCTCTCTCTCTCTCTCTCTCTCTCTCTCTCTCAGCAAATCTTTTCAAGCCGCGAGGTCTGAGATGGAAGCAAATCAGTACTTAGAACTGTTACCTAACAAACAATGATAACATAAAACTCTTCGCAAAGACAGTTTTCCGTGATAGTGTTAAAGTCTGTGTTCCATGCAAAATTCAAATGGATACGTTTATGTTCAGGAAAACATCTGCTAAACCATTCCATAAGTTCCGAAAAATGGTGTAAGGGTGCAAATTTCTGTCGATCTATGAAGAGCACATTAATTTTGGCACGTGAACGATTAATTATAATTATGTGGACCGTTGCGTGTTAAATCGCCATAATGCACGGATTTTAAATGGCCGTGTCATGAGAGAAGTGATTCTTAATTAAGCATTCGTTTATTTAACAGTCAGACAGACTGGAAGGATCGGGTTAACATCGATCTTGTATCGAAAATGTCAGATTTTGAAATGTTCCAGAATCAGTTATTTGGGAATCTCTAGGTCACGCAGACTATAATTTTGGCGCCTAGTTATAAAAGGCGGGAGATATATTTAATCCGGATTGGTTACGCTAAATAAGGGGCGTGGTTCCCACACGAAATTTCTTGGTTTTAATATGTGCCATCGCAATATTTAGTCAGTGTACGCTTTTCTGCAAGAGAAAACAAATGGAGGAGACTCCGAGGTTGAATTTAGAAGAAATTCTCTCGTAAAACGTTTATACAAAGGGCCACATGTCTGGGAAGACGACGGACACAATTTTGGTGGTAGATGCGAGCAAAGCTTGAAAGCACAAGGGGAAAATAGCTCCACCGAACGTATCCACGACCTACTTAGCCAAGTAACTACGAATCACGTACTTACGTATCCACCTACCCACACAGAGTTCGAGGGCCGAAAGAAGTGAGACAATGGAGAGTTTGCAGAAGAGAAAAGAAAAGTGGAAAATACCAGAAAGGACAGCCACAGTGAAGTTGGAATGAACCGGAAATAAGCAGGTTATGAAGTTGTACAAGGCAATGACTTCGATTGCTCACTCGATTCTATGATGAACCAATTCTATCATTTAAAACAGATCGGCTATTTATATAAGTATATTTGTGTTTGAAAATCGGTGAATGATTTATTTCAAAAGAAGTGTATCTTCCTAATGTAATGTATTATCACAGTTGTTATGCAATTGATTAAATTGTTGTTTTTTCATGTACGGGGGCTCGTGTCATTCTGTTTATATATCTGCTCAGATCTCTATCTATACCACCTATAAGTTTCACACTTTATATTAATATTTACTCAACCTGGGCAATAACACCGAAGGCGATCACCCTCTAGATAACGATAACCCAATAAAGCGGACACCTTGTAAGAAGGTACAATCCGTCAATCAATTCCACCAACAAAACAACCCACCCCCAACAAAGTGGGGGCTCCGTAACAAATGGAAGTCATACAATTTGGGACAAAACCAGAAGAAAGAAGTCACCCATGGAAACTTTGTTTGACTAAGACGAGATGAAATCGTATTTGGGAATATTTAAATACAGAATGAATGTGACATAGAATTTCGGATTATTCCATATAACAGAAACTTTAGAGGATACAGAATGGAACTATTTTTAACTAAACACACCACGGCTTTTATCAGTGTTTGCTAACAGCAGAATGTAAGGAACTTTTCGGTTCTTAGTGAGTTACCGAATCCTCCGATACCTTTCAAAACGTTACAACTGCACATCAAAAAAAGTGTTGAAGCAAAGAAATTATGCAATATTTATCTGCTTCTAATACAAAATAGGATTAAAACAAAATTATTGCAACATTGACAGGTTGCAGCAAATGGCCTCTTCTTTTTAATCAAGAACCACCGTGCTGATAGTTGCTAACCTACAACAATAATATACATCCTGAAGTTGAAATGTATTACTGACCTGCACAGTAAGCCATATTTCCTGAAACAGGACGTAGTCTATACACGTAAAACGTTCCGCAGTGCTTCACCTTGATGTTATTGATTTTGTAGCCGCAACAGTTTTCCTGTCCCTGGCCAGTATTTGCACACGCAGTAGCAGTAGTTACCTCCCCTGGGTTTGTTGGATGGTGCCCACACAACCAGATAGGGAAAAAAGTTCCACAACGACGGGGTTCGACGCAATTTTCAGGCATCTTTACAACTATCAACAACGGTGAGGGTAAAAATCGTTAGAAAATGGCGTTGACATGAATCTAACACAAGGATCAAGATGCAAAAAGGACTGAAGTTATTACGATAAACTGGTAGGGTCATTCGTAGGCATCAAGATTTGGATGATGATGATGACGATGATGATGATGATGATGCCGTTCCCTATAAATATATATTTCATCGTGAAAAGCATCAGAGTAATACTTTAAAAGGACCAAGACAACCAATGGAAATGATAGAAAGAGAGAATCGAAAGATGCCATCATAGGAAGAAAACATAAATAAAAGAAGGCATTAAGGTGTTCAGAAATGAGAAAAGAGTGAGAGGCGCTCAAAACATACAAAGTTAAGGAAAAGTCAAGACTTCGACGAAAACTAAAGAAAGGGTCGAGAAAGTACAACATGGAGAATTTCAAATTATCGCATGGCTGTGTGCATGCGTTACAAAACCATGTTGCTGATTCCAATAAAGGCTGACGTCGCCTAGTTAGACCAAGAAAAAACCCAAACGATAGACTGATATGTGTTTGCTTTAAAAGAAAATCAATAGACTGCTATGTGTTTGCTTTTCTGACGGTTTAAATATTTTATGTTGCCATAGACCATGGAAAACAATTATGTTTACTTACGTCCATTCGTGAATCTATACCAGCCCTCGAAGAGTGCGATATCAGATATCACGTCCTGTCCGGGTACCAATGTATGATATGGGCTTCTTCTTCTGTCAAAGAGTGGGCTGTAAAAGGTACACGGGTCTTGTCCAAGACCTAAGTAGAAGTATAGCAAAAATTGTTATTAGAACAGTTTAAAGTGTCTTACCTTGTGCAGACCCAAGGGGAAAACAGAAAAAGTGAAGAAACAAACCCTGTTGTTCATTTGTACCTTCCGCTGATTAGAAGGACACATTTTCACGTAATACCTCTAAATGATGTATGTGACGAAGCGATCACAACTTGTTTTCTCACAGATGGATGATCGAACACTAGGCCAGACAGATGACCCAAGCGCGCTTGTACAATTTACTCAGCTGATATTAAAGGTAGGAGATAATAATAACATTTCAGGGATAGATGATACAGTGAAGCTTAATTTTTCATGTTCACTTTACATATCAAAATTAGTCAAAGTAAGATGCGATACAAGATGAAACACCGCGCTTTTACATTATTTCAAACAGGTGAATGAATACAGCCTCTTACTTTTAAACTTAACAAGAACAATTAGAAGAATTAAAATCTGAACTATTCCACAGGAAAGATGTGCTGCTGATATGGATGAATACTGGTGATTCACGTGCCAATGAATGCATCTCAGTCATAGTAAGACGGTTAGATGCAAGTAAATGAACAGTAATAAGCGATGGAGGTAGAAGTCACACATAAAGATAACAAAGTATGTCTACTTCTTTCGTATCTTAAGTTCACTGGATGTCAGATCCTCACATCTTGCTGAACACAAAAGGTACATTAGCAGATGTCAGACGAATGATGGAAAATGACTGGGAGAGAAATAGAACAGTTATTTGTTTAATACAGATATCTTAGTCTTCAGGAAAGAACTGGTTGAAAAAATACACGAGTTTCCGAAGAAAAGTGCAAACTTTAAAAACGTTAAAAAATTAGATGTTTATCCAAATATGAATGGAAATGTCTTTCCTGTTGCCATGTGAAAATCAACTTATAGCGATTAGCATTACAAAAAATTTTTAACCTTGAACAATAGATGTTTCGGTGCAAACATTTGCGCCTTTTGCTGCTAAACTATTGACTCTCTGGTCTGCATATAATAACATAGCCTCGCAGCAAGAGTCCACATGATATTTTGTCAGTAGGACATTAAATACAGGCTTTTCAAAATAAAAGTAAATATTTTGTTGCCAACAACAGATTGGAATTTATAAAAGAATTATGCAACCATTGTGGACAAAAATAAATCTTTTGACAAGCCAATGTGTACATTTCAAAACATTTAATATTCTATATTGTATTCCCTTACCAGTTGACTAGTTTTCTGGCTGCAAAATAATGTGTATTCCGATGCCAATTAATACTGTCTCTTAGCTTCCAATTTCATTAGTGATTTATAAGAATATACATATGCATGTGTATATATATGTATGTATGTATGTATGTATGTATGTATGTATGTATGTATGTATGTATGTGTGTGTGTATGTGTGTGTGTGTCGATACGTTAGCTTGCACGGCTGCTTTCATCGTCTAGTAATCACATTTATGTCAAAGTATGACAAATTGGGTACAGCAGTGGGGTGGATGAAGCATTTGGAAAAGAAAGAATGGTCCGAAATAGTTTTCTACAAGAATCGCACACATTTTCATTTGGTAACAATCTATTGATTTCATGCAATATTACTTCCCGTTTCCAGAGTATGTATGTATGTATGTATGTATGTATGTATGTATGTATGTATGTGTATATGTATGTAGATATTTATGTATGTACGGAGAGAGATAGAGAGATAGGGAGAGAGAGGAGAGAGAGATTGATGGAGTTATGTAACACATACCTATTGAGCAAAAAGTTGAAATTGCCAGTATAGTTATTCTGTACATCTTGTAGAAAAGCTGTCTTGAGTATTAAAATCAACGTAGCCTTAAATACTCGAGAACAGGAAGATGTAATTCTCTTTATCTGATTGCTTATCTTTCGATGCATTGTCACACCAGAGACCTGCCCTCAACGGGTGGGCCCTTATCTTTGGAAATTACTTAATACTTCCTTATAGAAATGGACAAACGTTACGCCTCGTTCCTTAGATGATGAAGCAAATAGTAAAAAAAAAATGAGCTGTTTGCAACAACTTGCAGGTGTAATGATATTTTCAAATAGTCACGAATAAACATATGCAAAACAAAACCACTGCAGAGTCTTGAACGTTGTATGACTTTGCCATTTTGATTAAATATTTATGAGTATCTATTATTTGATATCTTTCTGGGACAGACAAATGGAAGTAAATAACTAACAGATTTCATGAGGTTTACATAATGTTTCAATTACTGATTAAATAACATACAACACCAGAAGAGTTCTGATTGAACAACCCATGCCCGATGCAATAATACTTTTGCAAATAACCAATGCCCGATGCAATAATGCTATCGCAAACATGAGAATGTAACCTACAGTTTCCAACGGCTCTGGATCAAGGATTAGAAAATTCATTTGACAATATTAAAGAGGTACATACAATTTAGCTTCATTGTATATATATATATATATA
>JAECUM010034192.1:0-25280 GCA_016617855.1 Megalonaias nervosa
ACGACTACTCGACTACTAGTCATAACAATACTTTTACTGGTGATGATAGATATATTTTATATAATACTCTTGTTTTTCCGTATGCTTACTCTTCTGTATCAATGGGGTAATGCCTTGCTTAAACGATGTACCATATTTGGAAAGGGTTATAATATATTTCAATAGTAAACGGGTGATAAATTTAGCTTAAAAACGCCAGGTATAAAATAATTAAAATATCACTCGCATTTCAGTGATCAGAAACAAAATTAGTTTGAATTTAAGACAGTTTTAGTCCCTATGTTCCTATAAAATCTTTTCAAAATAAATGTATCATTATGTCTGAGTTTACAATACTGGTGAAAGTCTATAATCAAATTCAATTCAAACCCAGATCCAGCACTTCTTCCATCTTTAATTTACTCACACCGACTCATGGAATATCGTAAGTATAGACTTGTTAGCAGTCATGTGCTATAACTGTAATACTGGATATTAACATGTTATAGGTAGGCATGTATTGAGCACTGTTACTGTAATAATGGACATTCACATGTTACATGTAGGCATGTATTGGGCGCTGTTACTGTAATACTGGACAGTAACATGTTATATGTAGGCATGTATTGAGCGCTGTTACTGTAATACACAGGTGCTCAACGCGATCTTGATGTTGAGAACCCCCCCCCCCCCAATAATCTGAAGGGAAAAAAATCATACAGAGTAACAAAAATACCTCAGATTACCCCCATGACCCGTTTTGACATAGGATCCTGTCTATGATACTATATAAGAGACAAGGTCAGTAACTTCCCAATACTTCGTTCCACCCATGACCCTCGATTTCCTTCTGCTCTTTCAATCTTTAAAGGCATACAACCTTATTCTATGGCTTGTTTTACTCCTGAGATATTGTTCTATTCATCAAGCCATCATTAACTATTCTGCGTTGCACCAAACTGAAGTTACGGGCTCCGAAACGTGCGAATTTCGGGAATTTTGTCTGCCGGGACAACGTTACGCTCAGGTGACAACTGGTGAAACGAATATCTAACGCAAAATGAAACAAAGCAACAACAGAAAATGGGAAGAAACACACACACATATACAACACCAATGCCAACACACTATTGGCAAATGAAAAGAAATAGATGATACTCATATGATCATAAAAAGAACACAGGGCGCCCATACATTGCAAGGGGAATTTATAACTGATAGCTGTTAATGAAGCAGTCGGCTTGTTCCCAAGCGCCATAAACAGCAATACAGTTCAACTAAAGTCGCAACCAACCACTCATATGACCCCAATGTCATAGACAGCATAAAGACCGCCCCTCGAGTTGACTAGGGTAACATCGTCGACATTGGCTACCACAACAACATCATTAGCGAACACGGAGAGTTATATCGAAGAGTTGCCAATGCAAGTAGGCTTAATTGGTTGTGAAATGTTTAATTTTCAGTTCGAATCAATTCGGTTTTATTGACTTGAACCTCATAAACTCACCAACGAGTGGGTAGCGGGACTTGAAAGTACTGTAGGTGTGGTTTCATTAAATCCTCTCTCTCTCTCTCGATCTCGATCGAGAGAGAGAGAGAGAGAGAGATTGCTGTATGCATTATTTTCGGATTCTGGTTTTTCCTCCGAATACAGGCCATAACGATGATTATTTTCGCAACAATTAAGATCTCATTATAGTGACGAATGTACTACGTCTGAGTCGATGAAGAATACATACTATGTCTTCCATATGTATATATTATCTTCGGCATGAATATATCCTTCTTTAAAGGTATTTTCGCTCTTTGTACAGAGCATGCTGTTGTAGGAAGAAGCAGTCAAACGAATGAGGCTAGTCCCTTGGGTAGATCACCTGTCAAACCTATTCCATCTATTTGAATATATTAAACTGAATTAGTCCAAATAAGGAATATATTGGGTCTGTTTGGCGGTAATAGGAATTTAACATGGGCTGCAATTGTAGATACCATTGGGACGTTGTGGGTCTAATGGGAATTTAACAGCACGTTTGGGGCTTTATTGGATTTGATGGTATTCAAACATTTTAGGTGACTATGCGGGTCACAATGGGGTCTATCATAATAACAATCCAATGCGCATCCTTACAAACCTAATGATACAGGGCTCCTATTATCTTCAACTAACTTAACATTGAAATAAATACTGAAGAATAACATATTCATGGTGAACAATTAAAAACATTCCATTTAAACAAAATAAAAAATACAACAAAAAAAGAATGAAAAAAGGACCAAAGATTAGCGATGAAATAATTCTAAAGAAAATCAATCTTTTAAATAATGACATAAAAAATGTAAACTGTTCTAGAGATAAACAATTAAGAGTAGAAAAGAAAAATATTAAATACAAAATTTGTATCACAAATAATAAAAGTTAATGAACAATAAAATAAAAATATTAACAACCACAAAATAAAAAATGATACGGAAGGTAAAATTTTAAAATGAAAATATTCAAACCAATAAAAATATTAAAACCGAAATTACACGCTAACATTTACCGACCAGCAAAAAATCTTGCTGACCATCCAGTCTTGTTGGCCAAGACATAACTTTAAGAACACATACAAGGGGAGCATAAAGTAGGTGGCAGATTGGTGAGAGTTAACACTTAGTAACAATCCATCACCCGTTATGGCGATTTAGCATCCACATATCCATGCTGAACTGATTCGAGAAAAGCGAGTTATAAGTTCGTAAGTAACACATATAATTAGAATCCAACACCTATCTTACTATCCAACACCCAGCATTGCAAATTCAATCAATGAAGGAAGGTAGAAGTCAACAAGTATTGGTTCCTGACTTGGCCTTGGGTAAAGGACCTACGCAGTCTACAGTTATTCTGCTACATAGGAATAGGTTGCAGATGAGCTTTATATAGCTTCTGATCGGGTTTTCCTACCATTGACAAGTATGAAAAGATCTATAGTATTCATAAACATCACTTTTAATGTTCAGCAACAAAAATTATTTAAGATAGTGAGATCAGTCTTACTGACTCCTAAATGACCAGTCAATTGCGTTTCATGTGCTAGACAAAGAGTTTCCTATTGATATGACTTAGGAACAACAATTTGAAAGCTCACTAACTTCTTACTCTTTTTAATCTGGATTTCCATCATTGCTTTTTGGAATTGAAGCTTTCTTAACTCTGTTTCCGTCTGCTTTTTTAATTTAATTTCATTTCACATAGTGATCCTTCCTAATTACACACCAAACACTGTTATCAAACATTTCGTATCCACAATATACCGAATCAAATTGTGTTATTTCTTACTGTACCAAAGTTGATTTTACTTCCGAAATAGAATAATGTCTGGCAAGCTGAAGCAACTCGCCCCTTTTTCCTACTCTATTGTCTTAAACACTGTATCATAAAAGAGCGAAATGCAAAAGCTTTAGTAAACTTCAGCAAATAACTTATTTTCCCTAGAATAAAAAGTGAAAATTTAAAAAGAAGTTACAGTATTCTGAATTAAATCCCAAATAGTCTTAAAAGGTGTATCACAAGTCCAAAAGTATAGAGTGATCCGAATGAATTCCAGTGTTGCGCTGAATAAATTTAACCTTGAATGTGTTGATGTATTAATAGCCTTAAATGTGCCGATGTGCTAACAGTATTGATGTATTACGATTATATAATTTAGAATATCTTTAAATGAATTCACAATAATCCCAAAACAGTGATTTAGTCCAAAGGTATCAATTAGCACTCTTTAATTCCAATGAAAAACTAGATAAATAAATCCTTTAAAAATTGTAACTGAAAACAACTAAAATATTTATTCAACTACAGATGTTTAAATAGAAATAAAGAATGTTTTATACAAATAACTTTATATACAGACTGTCACCGACCTTACGGCACAACGAAAATTGCCATCCAATTCGTAAACAAGGAGAGGTCTGTTTACTGAAACTTAAGCAAACTACCTGGCAAATATCAGGTACATCATGTTTTATTTCCAAGGAGAAAGCCAATGTCTTGGGCTCCAATATAAGTACACATGTTGTACAAAAATGACATTAGTCAGGTAGGCCCAAACTCCTACTCTCTATTATGGACAAAGGCCATTCACACCATACAAATTAAATCTACATAGCATGATGGTTTATATATTTCTTTGTCCAATATGGCCATCAGCATTAAAAAGATCGATATTAAGTTAAGCAGTTTTTAATCCTTTCTTTATATAACAAGACTCAGACCTGCAAGCAAAACGTTTTTTTTTTTTCTTTTATTCTTTCATATCAACTATTAGAGAAAAAAGAACATTTTGAGAAACAATATGACGTTAAAGGCAGCAGGTAGCGGGCATCAGAAAAAAAAAACAACAAAAAAAACCATTCCTTTCTTGTACAACGTTTACGCACAGTGCCTTGGTTTTAGGAAAGAAAAATGAATATTCTCGAAAATACAGCAACTGTGAAAGCAGCAAGGAAATTTCTAATTATTTGTCCGATCACCACCTACAGAATAACGTGAAAAGTTTATAAAGAACATGTAAATTGACGTATTACAGGGTTAAGTGACATAATGCTGAAATTATTGCTTACAGTTTTAAATGAAATAGAATAATATGTATGAGACTGTATAAAGAATTTATTAAAACTACCATTATCTGATGCTCGATTTAACAAAAATGGCAAATATTGTATCTAAATTAATGTAAAGATTAACAAAGTTTGCTTATCGAAAAAACCGACTAATGAATACTCCTGACTCTCGTATTTGGTATTTGTTTCTATTGAAGGATAAATCGAGAGAGAGAGAGAGAGAGAGAGAGAGAGTATGTTTTACATGTCACACAATTTTTGAGACGGACATTAATCGCATGATATTATTGTTCTAGTACAGGTCCATTATGCCCTAATTTAATCGACTGTCATAGTTGTCTCCATCAGTCAACTGATGCTATCGTATGATCCAGAAAATGCTTGGGATTGGCTTTCTGCGCTTTATTGTGCTCGCAAAAACTTTTAACGGTAATCTCGTACATCGCTGCCATTGGCCGAATGCTGTAACGATATTGAAAAAGAAGCTGAGCGAAATATGAAAATCCAGACAATCAACGAGGAACAGAACAAGAACCGTGCAAGTTTGGCAACTTCAGAAACGTATATTTGATAACGAACACCATTGATCGAGCCCAAGAGAAAGAGACCAGCCTTTGCAGCACGAATACAAACTAACCATGACAACAACCACCACTACGATTACAACATCTACAAAGACAGGACCAAGTCATAACGGACATTTAAAACAAAATGTTCTTTTCAGGGTGACCCATATATCCAGAATTAGAAAGATAATCAATTTAAACAAAAGGCTCTTTCCAAGGTGACCCATATGTCTAGAGGCAAAATTCTAATCACTATTACCCAATAAAGGATTCTAGTTCGTGTTTGCGTTTGTATCTGTTCATTTGTGTATGCAAATGTTTGTCTTCACATAAAAACCTTAGGATTTCAACCCAAACCCCTCAAAAGTATAGTATCTGGATTTATTGCAATGGTGCATGTGGTGGTTGTGGTGGTGGTGGTGGTGGTGGTGGTGGTGTGTGTGTGTGTGTGTGTGTGTGTGTGTGTAATATATGTGTGTAAGAAAGGAAACAAATGCCCTTTATTCATTGACTGTACGAATGTACGTGTATATACGTGTGGTGTTAGCTGTGTGTTGGATTGTATAGATAAGTTCTCAATCTGAAATTAGATTTTTTTGTCCATTTTGTCAGCCTATAGGTCCACTCCTATTACATATAGAATCTATGTTGGGGTTTGGACCGAGACAAGGAAATCCCAGTCAAGAGGTTACGTTATTCGTCTCCCCACGAGGCTTGCCGAGTGGGGAGACATATAAAGTAACCCCGCGACTGTTTCATTTTCAGTAGTTCCAATTTAGAAAATTATATTGTACATAATGAAACTGTACGCAGCCCACAGCTCTGTTGTAGTGTAAATACATGTAGCATGAGTGTCCATGCTTGGGTTATTCACGGGTAATTAGAGATCCGTGTCACTATCATATATAACTCTCCTTTTCTTTAGAGGAGGTGAAACTGTTTGTGACATACTTGTGTTGTAATTAATATTGACTGTAAAAGTACCTCCGTGTATAAAAGACCCTCCAAATACTGACCCCAGCGGATAACCATGTGCTAAACTTTCAAGTTCACTGATTCTTTGAAAATTTATTTTTCTGTCTTGGAAATATGGCAAGTGTTACAGTGAAATTTGCTTATGGATGAATGTGTTGACGGATAAATGATTCCTTCTGGCTGGTAAGTGCATTATTTGTCATTAAATATTTTAGGTATATTTTTGATTCAACTGGGGCGCAATGGAGATGCTTAATAAAACTAGAATAAAGCATGTTTGACATAACACATTTCTGGCTGTTACTAAGTTTTCTGTAGTTGTTAAGAGCGTTGGAAGACTATGAAGTGTATAGGTCTATAGGCTATGTGCATAGATCAGTGTTTTCTGTCATAGTTCATTTCACACAGCATTGAGAATTTTGTCATATCTGTAGCACAGTCAATTTTCAGGTCAGCGTCATTGAATGTAGCAAACAGTATATAAGTTGTTTCACACGAAGTATTTAAAACTAGTTAGGTAGCTTTAGCTACATTTAATGACGCTGACCTGAAAATGTACTGAGTCAGGCTTGCAGATAGGATAAAACTGACTATGCTGTGTGGAACGAACTATCGTAATACCAAAAAGCTCAACATCGTGTGCGTGTATGTGTCTGTCTCTCTCGAAATGTTTTGTATAGTGTTTTCTCAAAAATGGAGAGTCCTTAAGTTACTATGTTGTTTTGTTATATATTTGTTTGTTGTTGTTGTTCTTTGATTTTAGAACAACTACGTCAGGCATAGCAGAAGACAACAAAGGTTTATTTTTTAAAAACTAGTCCCTAGCGTGTGGACACCTTGACTGAGATGACTGGTACGAGATGACTGGACTGAGACAAGAAAAATAAGGTTAGCAAAACAGCTAGATTCCTCTCTCGCATGGGTGAGAAATTTGTATCCATGACTCAGTTCTCGTTAGTATCACTGTGGTTGTACGTATGATTCTGTGTGTTTGTATGTATGTGTCTGTGTGCATGTATGTGTTGGTACCCGTACCCACATGGTCAGCACGTTTAGTATGTATGTATGTATGTATGTATGTATGTATGTTCATAAATTAGTGGGTACAAACTCAAAGGCATTCGTCAACATTATGAGCACAATATTTTCGTTAGAAATGTTAATGGATTGAACTGTGTGCAGGCTGAATAACATCTGTTCAGTCTAAAAGTTCCTTAAATGCCTGTTTTGTTTACTTTTGTGAAAGGTGGTTGCGTAACGTGTGGACGGTAAATACGTAATAAAATGGATAGAGCGTTATGGAGTGTTCGAGAACCCCTATTTTCACAGCCGGAGAATTCACTATTGATATGCTCAATTCCCGGGACTAGAAAGATTTTTCCTGTGATCAAGGAACTGTGATGGGCGGAACAAGGAAGCTACCGATAAAACAGGTCCGTTTGAATATCTGTATTTGAGAATCTGCTATTGCTAAACGGAGAAACAGGTTGACTTTCAAATGCAGACAGGTAATATTTCTAGTATAAAGGCACTACTCAGTCAAGATCGATATCACACAGGCGTGCCAGCGGCAAACCTCAATCGGAGACAACACCTGCTGTATCGGTAACATTATTATTCCAACGTTCTCATCGATACCAGTCATATTTCGCCACAAGAACAACCAGGGCGGTATGTCGCGTTGATGGATGCATGAATCCATAAGGTTCAGACAATATCATTTAGAACATGAATGATATCCGTGTTGTGCGAGACCAAACTAATCGGTTTGGCCGCTCGAACATACGACTGAACAAATAAAATATAATAGCAACACCAAATGAAGAATTTAAGACGCACAGTAAGCTTGCGTCAAAGCGTATACGATCTTACCGAATCAGCGAATAAGTTTAGAAGTAAAGCTTCTGACTAAAGGAAAGAAATTTGAGAATAGTGTGGCCCAGTCTCACACAGACAACTTAATCTTCCATAGTATGCCATAAATCAATGCTGAAAGCAAAGAGACATAGAGACAATGAAAACACAATAAGAGAATGCGTAAGAAATATATCGAAAGCAGAAATTGAACGAACACCCCTGAAATATTCCAGATACAGATCTTAATTTCTGCACGTCATGTATCACGTGCATGACTTATGCCAGGCTCCTTCCTATACAATATACGTTTCATATTCCACAGTGCCTTAATTACGTGCATATCCATCTTCATGACTTGCACAACACTTGAATCTATTCACCAACAAATTTTAGTTAATTTGAATCAAGATGATTACATTTCCCTCATAGCTGAAAATAATGACAATATTTACCCAAGAGATAGATTTAGAATGAAGCAGAATGAAAAATATTTGTCCGCAACATCAGTTCTTCACTTCAGAGAGCTCTCTTGCTATACATGCAATGTTCGAGCATAATTGAATCGACACTGCATTAAAATTGATTTAGTTCATTAAGAGTAGTTGTGAATCAGCGTAGATAAATTAATATCAATCCGCCAAAAGTCAACCCTGGTGAAATGCAATTTGCCAGTCAGTAAGGCGACGAGAACTTGATACGTGTAGACACGTTGGAAACAATAATACGATAGATAGTCCAGCTTCATACAAGCGTAACATAAATAAGTAAAACAAAAATAACCAGGTAACTCTCAAATAACATGAAAATTTTGATTCTTGAGATAGTACTGCCAGGAAAAGATTCGAAAATTTTCTGGAGCATAATCTACAGAATCACGTTTAATGGAAAAATAAATCGGACAGCATAATCTTAGCACCTACCCACCTACCCACCACAATAAATAAAACATAATAAATAAATAAAAACAATCTTGAACAACCTGTATCCTACCCAATAAAAATTGTTTTTTAAAAGAACGTTCTAGTTCCTCAAAAATAAATTTTAAAGACAACATCATACCCACCCACCAAAGGTTTGTAATCTATTTCCCGGTCCATAATCACATGCTGTTGCACTCTTAAAATGCCCCCCCCCCCCCATAAGAAACAAACAAACACTCCTACCTTTTTACCTATAAAGAAACAAGAATACCCTACCTCCACATATAAAATACAAATTATTCACTCTGGCCAACTAACCAGCTGTAAAGTTAAGCTTCGAATTAAAAATAATAAAGAATATTAGACTTAAATGCCTAAAAGTGGAGTCAGGCTCATTAGTATTACAAAAAATGTAACAGCAATTAAAATAAACATTGGAAAACTAACCGCCGTTTAATTTGAAATATAACGTATTACGAAATAACATATCATGTTTTAAAATGAAACACTAATAAAAGAGCGTAATCTAGATTTAAGCTATGTAGCACTGCGCCTTTTCGATGTTCTGAAACAAACGCCAATGACACACCCTACCTAATTAGCAACAAGCAATATAACATTTAAACATCACTGTGAAATAAAACTTAAAGCGTAAACGTAGAACAATTGAGCAGGCAAATGCATTAATGTGTTGATAAAGTGACATTATAGAAAAATAAGACTCAATACGTAAACATAAATACGTAAACATATTTAATAAGCACACACACACACACACACACACACACACACACACACACATATATATATATATATATATATATATATATATATATATATATATATATATATATATATATTTCAACTTTTAAGTTTATTGACATGATTTTGCTTTGCTACTTCCAGATCATTTACGTACCTTAATTCCCTTTCTTTACCTGGAGACAATACAATAATTAGTTAACATTTCCTTCATTTTCATCACATCGGTCTAAAAATTTGCATATCATTTATTTTAATATTTATATCAAATAATTACAGTTTTAAATTTTAGCAATCGTTTATTTCTTTTCTATCATTTAAAGTTTCTTCTAAATCTGTATCAACATAAATGTTTTTTGGCTGTTGGATGTAACTGATATATGTAACGGTTATCTGCTTTCACGATGGATAATAGCTGACAAAATAATGATATAAATAAAGAGCAAAAATATCTACTAGTGGACACAGTGGGAATAATTGTTGTTGTGATAGTGGTTTGTGCGTCAATTTTCAGCACAAGGCTATACATGGCGGCCATTATAACTAAACACCGCAGAGAGGCTTAAAGACGGACAAAGACGCCCAAAGACGGGTAAAGACACCGAAGGACATAACAAGGACGGCATATAGACATTTTAAAATGATACTACTGGAAAATACTGAATGTGATAGTAGTAGAAGAAAATGGCACTTCTAGATTTAATACCCTTTCCCCCTCTCCCCACCCCTCCCTCATAACATATTTGTAACCAACCTGTAGCTTAACTCGAAACAGGTTAGAAAATATATTTGTCAGGAGAAGACCCCCTCTCCCACTCCAAAATGATATTTGTGTTAACCAGGTTTCTAGATTTTAGACCTCCTTCCCCTCCAAAACATATTTGTTGGAGAACCCCCTTCCCCATTCCAGATATTCTATAAGAGACATCCTTTTGAATTATACATGTTTTCTGCCTGTACTGATCGATTACTGTAGCCCAGACAGAGACTGCTGTGTTGCGATCGATAACTTTACTGGACACACGAAACTACATCATGTACATCATGGATGATGCAATCATAAGAAAGAATGACTTGAAATTGCATCGTGTATATTATGGATGATGCAATCATAACTAAGCTTGCATCACTCTACTAAACAAAGTATAACTGGATGATGGAATCATAAGAAAGAATGACTCGAAATTGCATCATACATGATATGAATTGCATCATGTTAACTGGATGATTCAATCATAACTAAGCTTGCATCACTCTGCTTATGACGCTATGAAAGGCAACCAATTTTTCATTTGTGGTCATTCCACACAGATGTGTTCACTGGAAGCATGAAGGTAAGTGAGATATTTTCTTTGCATGACAGACTAGGATATAGGTCGTTTATTTTAACAAGAAAATTTTGTTTTTATTATTTCGTTCAGATTTTCAGAGGTAAATGGAAGTTCTTAAAGAACTTCTTCGGCAATAATTAATATTTCTACGGTAGCTACCAGAAATAATTTACTATCATGTTTATACAAATAAAATTAAACTTTTCCGCTTACTTTTCGATGACATCCAAATAACTCTCTCATTATTACCCTGTTGATATAAAACTTACAACCTTTTGCAAAAACCTTCGACCGGTTTAGGTCAATATTTATTTTTGTATACTTTTCCTGGCTGATTGGATCGTGAAGATTACTATATTTTTGTCCGAGATTGTCTCTCAACTTCTCAAGACAATCAAAATATTTGCTGTCATTTGATTTAATAAGCGAGATTTTTATTCTGTCAAATTTACTAAAACAAATAACTGAAAATTCATCATTAAATTCAAACTGTAGAGGTTGGCCGTTAATCATCAACACCTTAACCTTACTATTAACTCCATCAGCTAATGTTAAATTTTCAAAAATTATTTCTAAAGTTTAGACAAAATTAATTAAATATGTCGGTTTGCGTAGTGTCCAATAGTTAGTGTATTAAACCCGTCCTCGCAATAACGTTTGTCATCAAAATTGCTTTGTTTACGTTTAATAATTGTATCTTTTTCAAGTTTGTGATGATCTGATCTAATAACATTTGTTTTAATAAAGCTGACATTATTGTTTAGTGCTGCTTTAAAATAATCAAATTTCATACATTCTTTTACATACCCACGAGGAATACCTTTTGCTTTTTTTGTCAGTTTATCGTCATCTAAAATTACGGCATACATTTTACTTCTTAGTCCGACAAATTCCTTAACTGGTACAAACATAAATTCGTCCTTAAATTTACCAATAATGTTCTTGTTAGTTGGATCAAGAAATGCACTACTTGCTGGATAATCCGATAAATCAAATAAGTCACGGTGGTCATACATATTCTGGTATACATCTTCACATTTTATATCATAAACTAGCGAATCTGTATCTGTAAACAATAAATTTGAATCTGGCCAGACTCTCTTAACAAATCCGTAGTGAAAATTGTACATCAACCACTTTGATATGTCCAATACCGACGCACCAACATAAGTTGGTTTATTTAACTTTAAATTTGTCTTTCGTCGCTGTATTGCAGCAAGATTTTCATTAAATATTTTCATACTGACAAAACCGTCATCATTGACTAATTTATTCCTGCGATTTATGTCGTTTACAATCTCAATATTTACGCGTTTTCGAATATTTTCCATTGTCTTGCCAAACACGGAATTGATCATAAGGTTAAAGAAGTTTTTCTCAAATTCTGTCCTGGAAGTTGCACAACGTTTGGTATTTAAATCAATATAATCTGCCATCCACCTCTACTGATTAAATTTTAGCACGCGATGAACTGTCCTTAAGACCAGTCCAGCATCTATTGCTTGTTTTAGGTTTCTGTAGTGCATCACGTAATTCTTCTTACCCAGTAAGTTTGGAACTAACTTATTAACAATCAAATTTTTTGCTGTTGTCGCTACCTGTTGTTCATGTGATAATAAACTATAGTCTATTACTATCAACTCTGCACAAAAGGGATAGTCGCTATGCAGGTTGTGAAGTGGCTCAGGATAATCGAGATCAACTTCAACAAAATAACATATCTTTTGGAAGATTTTTTTTCAGTTTCGCTAACAAATTGATCTGGAGTTATCCAATGAAATCCACTGCACGGCATTGGCTCTGACATTGCCCAGCCATATAAATTATCTAGATAAATAATATAATTGGATAGTTTATTAGGATTATAATTTTTTAGATATTTCTTATTAGTCACCGAGTACTTCTTCGATATCACGCTAATTCCGCCTCTGATACCTTCTTCAATAAAATTAAACATATCAATGTCAGTTAAAAGATCCAGTTCTATCTTACTTGTTTTTAGCAGAGCGTCCCAGGATATTCCTGGAGCGGAATAATACCAACAATGATCCAATCCATAATGTTCATGAAAACTCTCGAAAACATCAGCTAAAAATAATACATTCGTTTTCAAATATAAATCATGATAATCACCAAATGTTTTACAACCAAATTTACTCCAAATATCTTGTGCATAACTATATTCATCATCTGATATACCTTCGCCTTTTAGCTGTGAATAAAACTTGTCTTTGCCAGGCAGAGAAGTCTCATCAAATCTGCTGCAATCGTCTAAGTATTCGTAAAGAAAAATACCTTTTTTTTGTCAGATCGACGTAGTTTTCACCAAAGCAACTTTTTAGATTATTGAAACTGCTGCAATCTTTTACAAGCTCATCTAATGATGCTGCCATAAATTGCAGACTGTCAATGAAACGTAATTTGCCAAGAGTAACTGACATATACTTTTCAAAATTGTTTGGAATACATTTTATAGTGTTTAGTTTAGATTTAATTTCCTCATTGCCAAAAGCTTCTACAATGATATGACTATCATAACCACGAAAATTATGTAAAACAACTGGAATAAAATCAGGCGCATGGAATTTTAAATTACAGTTGTTATGAGCTGCCCCACGGTACTGACCGGTCAGATGACAGTGATCGCGCACTTTATCATCACCTAACAACTTCTCACAAATATGACAATTAACTGCATTATCAAAATCAAGTTGTTGTTTGGATGTTATTTTCATTGGAGCTGTTTTGAATAACCTGTTGGAAATTTTGTTAACTTCATCCATGAGATGTTTTAGTAGCCACACGGCCGGACTTTCAGATTCGCCATTGCTACATCTGTATAACTTTACTGGAGCAGACATTTTATCATTAGCACAACAAACTCCTTTGTAGGAAACCCCACAAGGAACATGTTGTTGTATTTGTCTCGTACTCGATTTATTTGGATTATTTTCTGCGCCAGCCACAGGAACATGTAGACACTCAAAATCTGCATAAATAACAAACGGAATACTTAGGTTATGATTATAATTTTTAAATTTTAATACTTTTTCTTTCTCTGTTGGCATTGTTATTTTTTGAACATTGACACAATATTTAACATGCTCTTGCAGTTTTCCATCGCTAGAAAAACCGTGTAAACATCTGTAACAGAAATATTTCTTTCCAAAGTGCTTATTATACTGTCTGCCAACTAACCTGTTAAAGGTTTTATTCAGCAATAATGTCCCTTATAAAAATAACAAATTTATTGTCAACTGCGTAGCAGTCGCTGAGATGTATCTCGGGTAAAACATTTTCTCGCTCATCTAGTCCGAAAACATTTACTAAAATATCGTTTTGTTTTTCAAACTTTGGTACCTGATTTTCTGCCACTGGAAAAGTTATTCCGTCAAAGTCCAATTCGTTTCTGTACGGCAAATATTTTTCAACTTGGTTGGAGTTACAATTTTCAGGATGTCTTGCAGACAAAATTGCCCAACGGAAACACTCATTGTCGCTGTTTTTGACATTTATACAACATTTTTTGTTTTTAATTTTTTGAGGGACATCAACGTAAGAACTACCGCGAAGTACGTTATATTTCATTGTGTGAAATAAAACCTCCGTAATCATCTCAAATTTCCAACCTGATCCTGTTGTGGTAAATTCCTCAAGCTTCTTGTTAATTTCTTGGTGTATTTCATTGGCAACTGTCGCAATATTTGTTCCGGTTAATATTTTTCGTGATTTAGCTGTTAAATATGGCTCGGCAATTTCACCGTCGAAATTTGTATTTTCAAAAATTATATCAAGTACATCTTTTTCGATTACAAGTAACTTTGATAAAATTACATGATACTGCACTAATAGCTTGATACTTTTGTGAACTGCAAGTTCTTGCGTCACAATCGGTTGTAAAAAATGAAATAAATGTGTGAAGTTAAAATTTGCTAAAACATTTTGATTATCAAATTTATAACTTTTATCATAGCCTGAAAATGCTGTAGCAATTTTTTCTGCTTTTATAAGGCTCTTCTTGGCAATATCTCGCAATTGTAACATTATATATAATATTTTTATATTTAATTGGTTTTTATTTATTTTTCAATTAGAAATATAAATTTCTTATAAGTATAATGTCAGAAAATATAACAGCAGAAAAACAGGAAGAATATTACATTCACCCTAAATACAACGGGTACGCTGGAAAAGCACTTGGTTCGGTTATTCACGTCAGGTACGGACGACCTTTTGGTAAAGCAACTCCAGCCGAAATGATAATAAATGTAAAAGAAGATAGCACAGACAGAATTGAAATGTTTAGTAAAGATTTTATTTATACTTTATTTTGTGGAGATATACCAGACGGACAGCGAGTGTGCAGAGTAAATGGCTCGTTTAGCGATGATAATATTGAAAATTTGTCTTTACAAGATGAGTTTCAGCCTCATCAAATATTTGATTTATATGAAGCTAATGATAGAGGAATTATTCGAAATCGGAAAACGAAAAAAGTGTTAGGAAATTTGAATAATGTTGGTTATTTGACTATGAAGGTACGTAATATTAAAACTGATTATGTTTGTTATAAAGCACATAGGTTTATTTATTAAACTTTTAATGGCACTATTCCAGATAATTTGGTTATTGATCACATCAACAGCATTAAGACAGACAATATGATTGAAAATTTAGATTTAGTTACACCAAAAGAAAACACCAAAAGAGGAGCCAGTTCTGATGGTTCCAATTTTAAAGATCCAAAATCAATTATCTCAGTAAATATTGATATTAGAGCAGAAATGAAATTTAAATCAATTTATTCTACTGCAAAATATCATAAAATTCATCCGCAATCAATAAAAGATGTAGCTGACGGCAAAACTAAATCAGCCACATCACAATCAACTTTTGATAGATTTATTTTCAAATATGTTCATTAATTCAGTTTTAGTAAGACAGTTATGGGCAAACATCAAAACATCATCTTTATCAAATTTTAGTGTTATAAACGGGCTATTATCAAGTTTATTTTTTTCTGCTGCTGTTAGAAGTATTTATCAGAGTCACCTTGCATAACATTAACGTCAACAGAGTAATCACTATAGCCCAACAAACATATTCTAACTGCCTCGGCTAGTTCTCCGTAATTTAATATATTAACTTTATGATGATATTTTATTTTGTCCGTCATTCTATTATATAAATTAGATAAAAATATATATTATAATATGGACCTGATAAAACGGCTTGCTGATATATATGCCAACGACAACGTCGTCGACAATACAATTGCAAGTGATAAGATCACTAAGGACAATTTTGCAGCAGGAAATTTAGATAAATCTGCTGGTTATAGTGAAGATGATATTTTGTATAACAACGAATCCGACGATGAGATCGTGGACGACAGCGACGCTGTTGTTGACAAAAAAAAAAAAAAAAATACAGCAGACCGACAACTGGACGATATAATGTTAAATATCATATCACTAAAAAAATAATAAAATTTAATTTTACTGTGGCCGAACAGCAACTATTTTGTCAACTTATAAAACCTTTTCTTGGTGTAAAATTTTCAGGCCAGCAAAGGAGCATAAAATGCGATTTTATTTTTGTTAAAATATTAAATTTGATGCCAGTCAATAATGCAAGAAAATTACATTTAATTTCCTTGTACAGACCGGTCAAATGTAAATCTATACTTATGAAGTACGAACAAATATTTATTTCAAAATTGACCGAGTGGGCACCCAACTATTAAATTTATCGCAATACCCGCGCCATTTAACTAAACTTTTGTTGCCGCGCTTCCTAATAACTTTTTCAATAACGAATATATCTTGCTCAGTTTTTGGAGTTCTTGTTCATAAAAACTGCCAGTTATAGGTTCACCCGATAAATCTTTTAACTCATATGTCACTGTATTGTTAAAAGTACTTTATCAACAACAAATACTTCTTCGCTCCAGTTTGGAGCAAATCCTTTCTCGAACACCTTTTTCGTCAGAGAAATTCTAACTTTATCACCAACTTTAAATTTATGTCTGAGGTACATGTTTTCATTTGCTAGTATCGGATTTTTCATTCCATCGTTTGGTGACATTTTTGTTGATCTGTGTTTCGTGTTATTATACTCATCAACAATTTTCTGTAAATTGTCAATATATTTATTTGTATTTTTAGCTGTCAAATAGTTGTGTATTTTTTCGTTTAGTGTGCGGTTAAATCGCTCGACGACAACGCTTTTACCTTCATTTCCAGTGACATATTTTTTGATGTTATTTTGTTCCAAGAACTGCTCAAATATTTTATTTAAAAATTCTGCTCCATGATCAGTCCAGATTCTGTTTGGTTTTCTTTCTGTACTAACGATGACCTGTTTTAACGCATCAGTTATTGACGTTTCTGTCTTATCTGAAACTGGTACACTAAAAGCATATTTGCTAAAAACATCTACAACATTAAAAAGATATCTTTTATTATTGTTAAATTCAGCTAAATTTGACACATCAACTAAATCTATTGCCCAGATATCGTCAACGGCATTTGCGACAACCTTACGTCGTAGAAATTTTTTTTTTTTTTTTAGGTTTGTGTAGCTCTAACGCCAGATAATCATACCTACCGAGTCCTAATTTATAGTTTGATCCAATAAATCCCTGCAGCAACTTTCTGTCAACACGCTCTCCGATATTCACAGGTTTCATATCACGAACTTCGTCTAACATTACTTTATCGCAGCCGTGCTTATTCTGTTCGTTGTCACGATAACAAATGTCGTGGCGCATTGCTATTGCATCAACTTGATTGTAAGGCTCTTGTCCTGGCAGCGGACTATCGTTCTCGTCAAGTTATTTATCAAGAGGATTATAAGGTCCAGTATATTTATGGCCTGGCAGTGTCCAACCGCCTTTTGGTTTTGGTAATTTGCCAATTAATTTTGTATTTCTATACCTGTTCCAATTACTTCTCTATTGTTGCATTGTTGACAGTATGTAACAATTTTACTTTGCTCAAGACAGAGATCTCTATCACAATCGCACTCGCATCGCATTAGTTATTAATCATCTACTAAAATAATCTTGTCAGGACAACCCGCTCCGGACAACTTTGTTGTTGGCAATGATATTGCTGGCATTAATTTTTTTAAAAACATACTTTTTCTTTTTCCACAGATTGCACAAATACTTTTCAGCATTATTCTATTATTTTTTGTTTTTTTCTCTTTTTTCATCTTTATTTTCTGTTTTAGTTTTGCATTTGAGACAATATGTTGACATTTTATATTTGTAAGTTTATACAAAATTAATTGCAATCTCATCATTGTTAGCAGATGGTCGTTTATCAAATTTCAAAATAAACTTTAAATTATCTGGATTTTTATTCATCTGTTTATCGAACATTATACAATAATATCCACAAGCAGAAGTTCCAAACGGCTGAATTTGATTAGACGAATAATTTATTATTTTATATTTTTTGTTTATATATTTTTTTATTGCGTCACTTGGTGGAAGTCCAAATGAGTCAAAATAATTGTTATTACAAACAGCTACCCAATGTGTGCCAGATCCGTCATTGAAATATTGTATATTTATCACACACGAGCCATCGGGAACATGACCTAGTTCATCTTTAGAATAAACTCCACGGAAATGTTTTACTTTTGTTAGCTTATCAAGTATATCAAAGTTACTTAACGCGGTCGAGTTCCTGGCAATGTTAGTCCTCGGCCGATGCCCAGCAGATTTGGCAGTAGACTTCCCGCTACTCCCGCCAGCAACGGTCCTATAAATCCACCTTTGTTTGTTTTTCGTCGTCCGCGATTCAATCGCGGCGTCTTATTTTGTTGTTGTTGTCTTTCTTTTTGCCGTTTTTCGTCGATGCGTTGCATTGGGCATTATATTTATCTTTAGACAAAAATTTTCTTTATGCCGTCTCCGGAGACGGTTTTTTTTCGTTGCGCCAGATACTGCTCCAGACGCTGCTGCTAATCCTAATGTACCAAGTGCTGGCAAAATTTTAGGTATTAAATTTTGGCCATTACAGATAATGCTGGCCCGAAGAAACCACCTTGTTTTGCCATCGCAGTTATTTGTGTGGCACTTAAATTTAAAACAAAAGGTTTTTTTGCGATCGTATTTATTTATTTGTTTTTTGGTTAACATTAATTTTGTTAAAGTACCTTTGCCTCCACATTTTATTTTTAATGATACCTGCCTCTGCTTTGCAATATACCTTGTCGGAGTTTTTTAACTTGACCATCAGTCAGATACATTTCTTTTACAATATATTTTGTCAGTATATAACGATTACAGATTAAACTAAACTTGGACTGACATTTTACCTCCGACAGAGTCAGTTGTAACGAATCTGTCGCTGATCACTAGCTCATAAACGTATAACTGTGCCACAGGAACCATTCCGAGTGTCCAGGTAGTTTCAATATCAGCTGTTGAGTCGACACCACGAAAGATGTGTTTACTAACATCAAAATAAAATATCAGATAAAGTGTATTAAATTCTTCTACTGAGATCTGAGATCCGTCTTCAACATCCTGATATTTCTGAGCTGCGTCCATAAGGTACATGTAAGGTCTGGTTATGTTCTTATTAGCGTCATTTGCAAAATTGCATTCTATCGCTCGTTCCGGATACTGCTTTGAATTTAGTCTAGCGTATATTCGTCTGACATCGGCGCTATCAAATATTGCATTATTTTGTTGTTGGTTACCACGTCGCTCTTGCCGCTGAAATACAACAAATATTTGTCTAGGTAACTGTTCACTTGACGTTGTTGTGACTCGCCATGTTTAGTCGGTGGTATTTGGAACTGCTGTTTGATACATTTTATGTTGCTGAAAATAAATTCTGTTTGTGAGTTTATCGAGTATACTATTTATTTCTGTCATTTTAGTGATTGACGGTGTTATTCGTGGCATCCACAGTGCAAGTTTGTTTATGATAAATTGCGCATCAGCCCCGCCATCTCGAATAGGCAGTCGTTTTGTTCTGCTCGATCTAAAATAAGTGAATGTTTAAATCCACGAAATACTTTATTATAGTCCCTGAAAAATCCAAATATTGTACTTAATGGCAGCATCATTGTAATTTGACGTGATCCTGCTGCAAGTGCCTTCCTTCTGGAATACCCTTCATTGTAACGTATATTTCTCACGCTAATTGTCCCGTTAACTAAATCTAACACCAAGATTATTACAAGCAGCAGTAAGTGAAACTCTTGCAGCATTTTCGTTTGCGTCTGCGGCTGGTGCGGCTATACCTAAAGCAGCAGCATGAACAATAAGAAAATTTCTTACAATTATAAGATCTGCAGCGGCATCAGCTCCGTGTACTAAAGCACCTTTCGAGAAAAGTTCGGTCGATTCAGCTGCACCAGTTCCAGTGTCTTTAAACCACATCATATTAGTTGCAGCTGAGCTGGAATGGTCGTCAGAAAACGAAATAGTATTTACGATTGTACTTGCAACTTGTAGGTGACTCGGAATGTCTTCGACAGTTTGATTAGGTAGTTGATATCTGGCACTTTTAAATAAACTCCACCCGTTATTTATAAGAGCTATTTCTACACCTGCTCCGATATTAGCATGTGGATTAGCCACTGTCATAATTTGGCCACGTACTTCTAGCATGGCTTTGTGAGGCAGTAGAAATACATCCTCGTCTCGGGTATTAAATGTTCTGACACCGGCTTTATTTGGTTCATTCGAATTTTCGTCGAGATACTCAACATACTCAAATTCTGTTACTGTGTCGTCGGTGTCATAAGTTTCTGCTAAATCGAGATAATTTGTAAGACATTTTTTATTTATTAGGTTACATAAAATTTGGCGCTGTTGCCTTAGATATTAATTTTTGTATAATTTGTTTTCCTTTTGGCGATAAAAGTTTTTTTGCTGTTTTTGTCATCCGGTTTCCTGTTTCAGCAGTTGGGGCGATTTCTGATATAATTTGTTCAATCTCAGATGTAGACGGTGTGCCTTTTATTTAATCAGCTATTTTTTGTCTAACCGCAGTTCCAGCGGCAGATGCAGCTCCAGTTGGGAAAGCTTTTGACGCGTCAAGTGCAATTGGTGCAATTTTATGCGCTATTCCCGGGACATTTTCAATAATTTTAGTAAATATATTTCCAAAAAATCCTCCAGATATTTTTCTTCTGTAATTTTTTTTCTCTGTTTCATTATATCTGAGGTTGTGTAATTTTATTGCCAATAACTTTGTTATTGTGCGCGTAGGTGCAGGTAATAAGTAACAACTTCATTATTCAAATCCAACCGCCGTCCAGATTGATCTGTCAATTGCATATTTATTTGTGTTAGCGGATAATAGATAACTTGCCCCGGATTAATTTGCATAAGAGAGCCCGGTGGAACGTCCGGCGAAAAACTATAGACAGTCTGTCCTTTACTGCCCCGGGCTGTGTAAGATCCAGTTGCAATAGAGCAATTTATTAATATTGTGTTTACGTCAGTTATATTTACTGGCAGGTCACTGTCATACGTCTTGGTTTGATTAGGAACAGCACCATAACTTTCATGAGAAAATCCTATTAACGATGCAATACTTGTTGGTGATTAAAAATCGATTAACATACCATCTTTTAATGTTATTCTGGCTCTTAACGTGTTATAATTTGGTGTTAGCTCAAAATTGTCAGCGTTACTGCCCGCCTTTGTTATTAGTTCTTTTATTGTTTTATTTAGATCAGTGACATTATAAGCTCCTTGCGGAATTTTAAATGTTTTCCACTGTCGATCAGATAAAGTTATAAATGTAAAATCATCATTCACCCCAGTTTTTACGTTAGCCGTAGAATGCCATGCCGTGCATGAAATTAGTCCGATCTCATACTGTTTTTCAGGATCCAGTTGTATTGGTGGAATATAATTTTCCGAAAAATTTGCGCTATCACCTGTTGTTTGCGATGAGTCGAGTAATAATGTTGTTGACATTTATATAAGATCGTTATGTAAAATTTCATATTCGTCAGATGTTAATAAATTTTGCGATCTCAAATGATCAAGTATGTCAATAATTTCATTGTCAATTTCAACACCAACATTTCCAGCTTCTTTTGACGATATCAATAAAATTAATCTACCTATTATCTCAGATACTGATGTAAATATTTTTACCCCAGAACCTGTGACTTCGGTTTCTGCTATATTTTTAAGACAACGTTTATCATGACCATCAAATACAGCTTTAAATTTCTTTCCTGACTTACTAAGTTCGTTTTTTTCGAAAATCAGCTGCAGCAGTTTTAAAAACACTGGCAATAACTCTCTCTAGCTTTTTTAAGACATTTTTCATTATCTTCTTTTGTGACAGCTTCATAAAATTTATTGTGAGCTTCTAGGCCATCTTTTTTAATATTATTTAATTTTTCAATGAGATTATCGTATTTGCTTTGTGTCTATTGATCAATATTATCAACATCTTTAATATCATTATTTAAATATAAAAACATAATATTCTGTTTCATTTATTTTTTTCTGTTATTTCTTTTTCTAATTTTTCTTTTTTATTTGATAATAACATTAGTCTTTCTTGTTCTTTTTTTTCTTCTTTTAATTTTTTTTTCAGTCTGAATTCTTATCACATCTGGATCTGATTCTATTTTAATAAGTTCATCTTGATTATCAACCAACCGACTTAATTCAGTTTGTCTAGCAATAGGATCTTTTATATCGTCTGGGACAGCATTATCAGCTCTTATACGTATGAGATCTAGTTCTTTTGCCTCAGTATTCAAACTATTAGAGTGATAATTGTATTGACCATTTTTTATATTACGGATTACTTCGATAATCCCGCGCCAGTACAACATAATACTTTTTCCGTAGTTTTCATTTTCCAGTTTCACATCGTCAAGATGTTTCTTACTTTCTTCTGCTATTTCCGTTAACTTTTTAATATTTTCTTCGACATTGTAATCTGGTTTTTTAACATCATATAGTCTTACATTTTTAAAATCATGACTTCTGTTAAAAGCTTCATACTCATGATCATGTATTTGTTTATATTTTTTAGAGCATCCTCAAATGATTCTTTATATAGGATATTTCTGGAAGCTTCTGCTCTTTCTTGCATCCTCTCAAGCTCTTCCTCATCTTTACATTTCGTTATATCTTCCAGTTTTTCTGCAATTGGCTCAACTAGTGTTACTTGTGCTAATCTTTGCTCAAGTGCAAGTGGATTATTCAACAGCCGTCTTAGTTCAGCTTGTTTAGCAGCAGGATCAGTAATATGTTTTACAAGGTCTCTAGCTAACCTTACCTTTTCTTCATCAGATCTTCTAATACTTTTCTCAGCAGCAGCTTCTTGTTGTTCTTTAACAAGCCCGACTAAACCTTTTTCCTGTAGTTTTTGAACTTCTTCATCTGATAATGGCCTAGTTTCAGGTTGTTTTCTAAATAGCGCCTCAGTAACTGGTTTGAGAGCTGTAGTTGCTGCTTCTGCGGCAGCTACTCGCCCACGTCGGGCTTGTTGTACTCGCTGCTTAAATTCTGCTTGAGATTGAGCAAGTTTTTTTTTAAGTCTTCTATATGTTTTCTGTACTTTGCTCGTTTATCCATTTTATATCAAACTACTGTAGATAATTTTTAATACAACAGCGAAACATTTTTTTTAGGATCACGTGCAAGCTTATCGAACAAGAAAAAGTTATACTTATCTGCCGTTGCCTTGTGATATAGTTCGATAAATTTATCTTTTGTTACGTCGCCGCATTGCTCGTTTGCAATATTCCTGACGTCCACATTGTCCAGTCCTGGAAATAATATAAAACAACCAGTATTTCGCCGAATAAATCTGCCAACGTTATAAAAACCTTGGGCTAAATGAACAGAATTACATTTTTTATTACTAGACAGTGAAAAATATGATCTTATTTTATTCATCTCCGTATTGTTTAGCGGAATATCATCAAAAACAACCATCTTATGCTCGTCAGAGTCAATTTCACTCACTGGAATAAGTTCTTCTGGTTGTTTGATAATAAAAAAATCTTCACCAGCCTCAAGATCATCACGAAGTGTGTTATTGTATTCGCTAAGTAGTTCAAATTTATCTTGTTGCGGATTAATGGCATAAATATAAACTCGATCGTAATTAAAATTATCTCCCAACAGCAAGTTCATAAGCAGATTTGTTTTTCCTGACCCTGTGCGGCCAACAATAGGATAATAACAATCTGGAAGTTCGTTGTTGTGTGCATGTTTCAGATGTCTGTCTGTATCAAAATTTAATATCGACATATTGAAAAATTGTTAGGCAATAAATAAATAATGAGCTATTACACAAAATTTGGAACAGCATTAGGAGATTCGCCGGAGATTATAACTACAAACGGCAATATTGATTTATATGGTTACCTGAAAAAAAAAATTGGTGATACGATAACAGGAAACTTGTCTATGTCAAATCAGCGAGTGCTTGGTTTAGAAACGGCGTAACCACCACCAAGAGTTGACCTTACACAAGCTGTTAGTTATGCACAACGTAAATCTGTCGACGACAACAAGTTAGACAAGGCCGGCGGAACATTAAGCGGTCACTTAGATATGTTAGGGAAAAAGGTTGTAGGCTTGGAGACTGGATACCCACCAGCAAACTTAAATCAAACCCAAGCGGTAAGTTATTTACAGTTAAAGTATGTGGATAGCAACAAGCTTGATAAAACCGGTGAAACAATTACAGACAATATTAACATGTCAGGTCGACGAGTGTTAGGTTTAGAAACTTTATATCCGCGAGCTGATTTAACGCAAGCGGTATGTTATGCGCAACTAAAATCAGTTGACGACAGTAAACTTACCAAAGCAGGCGACACAATGACAGGTAACCTGTCTATGACAAATTCAAAAATAACTGGATTACCGACAACCTCGCGACCAGCTAATGATACTGATGCTATTAGTTATGGTCAGTTAAAAGAACTTAATCCTTATTTTAACAAATCTGGCGGACCAAGGTCAGGCAACATAAACATGAGAAGCAACAAAATAACTACGATATATGTTCCAGTTAATCCTAATGATCTAACAAATATAGCGTATGTTGACAGTCTGTCTAATGGCATAAAACGAACTAAAAACAATGTTGGATATATTCCAACACTTTTTAAGGCAGCTGACAATCGAGTTGGGTTTGAGGTAAGCGCATCATCACATTATCCTGAAAAGTATCCTTATTACGTTTTCTCTGATAGACACGAATGGACGACCAACGGGGAAGTTGAAAATTTTAGGATTAAAATCAAATGTCCTACTGCAGTTG
>JAECUM010034193.1:0-39022 GCA_016617855.1 Megalonaias nervosa
CTCTCTCTCTCTCTCTCTCTCTCTCTCCCTCCGTTCTTATAGAAATTGATCACCACTACAGTACACAGTTGTCCTACACGGCTGAGTGAAGATACATGACATATATATATATATATATATATATATATATAGGCAAAAAATTATGATTCTTCAAGTGCATTGTCCGACAGATGTCTCGGTATAGAAGCTCGTGTACGTGTTTACTTGGAAATTTATCCGTGGCTCTGTAAATTTTAGTCTTTCCTTTTCTTGGTACTAGTTGTTATACTATCTAGTAAATCAATAGATCGAACAATGTCTTCGTGCTTTTACTGCAGAAAACCAGTTACCCCTAGTCAGCAAGCCATAGATTGCGATATTTACGGCCTATAGCAACACAGAGCTTGTGGAAGTACTGGTAAGTTTATTTATTTATTTATTTATTTATTTATTTATTTATTTCTACATCATATTACAATCATTCCGCAATTGAACGTCCATTGCACAATCTGTTTTTTTAAATAATAATTTTATGTATCTAGTGTCCCTTTCTTGCAGGATACTGTTCGTGTTTCAGTTTATCCAACGTCTTTGAAAATAAATTGTATCATAAAACGTCGATGGAATGAACTGAATGATCGGAAGAAAAGGTTTCTATTTACAGGTTTAACAAGCTACAACTATGGTCTTCTTAGACGTGGAAAGATATCCTTTCAGTTTGTGTGTGACAGGTGCAATTCGAAACCTGAGGTAAGATTTCATTACAAACAAAGTATTTTAAGAATAGAGACATGCTAAAGTAGCTGGTTCCCGTTCGTATTCGATGTACTTAAGCTACGGTTAAACAAAAATTGCGAACGAAACGTGGAACGCTACCTACTTTCTCCCTATCACAAATGCTGGAAGATTAGTAGCTCTAGTACCCATCCAAATGAAACATTCTGCCGTATAAATTAAATAAAGAAAATCTAAATACATCCAATGATTTAAAAAAAATATTTAAAAAAATAAAAAATGTTTCTCGTATTAAATATTTCGTTGTTTTTCTTGGGCTACACTACGTTCCATTCTAGTGAACTAGCTCCTTTTGATTTTAGATGTAACACGTTAGCGTTCTTATGTGCACTTTAATAATGTTCTAATATTAATACTGTTTACAGGCAGATGGGTACAATATCGAAATAGACTTAAGCGCCATACCATATACATCTTCCAGATTTGAAATGAATAACGGTACAGCACTGGGGCAGATGGAGAGCACGAGAAATTCAATGTCGATTTCTATCAATAAAGAGGATATAGTCTGACTTGGTTTACTATGTATTGCTTGTATATTTTCAACATTTTCTGACAAGTTCAGCAGCAGAGGGGGTGAACATACCACTTTTAGAAGAGTCTTTTTTTAAAATAAAGCTTCCTACAAAAAAAATGAAAATACAAGGTCAGTAACGTCAAACCGAAGCCTCTAACCGACCGAGACTCTCTCTAACTGGGTTAGCTCATTTTGTTACTTTATAATTGACGTTTGTGTTTTCGTTTTGTATGCGTGTTTGTTTATGTATCCGGACACTTCTCGAGGTCATCACCCCCTCTGCTGCTCTGATTTTTTTTATCCAAAGATTTTATCAAGACCTATACGATACCTCGACCTAGGATCATGTAAATTTATTGTGATAAATCCGTGTGGAGTAGCTTGTGCTTTTGAAAAAAGTTTTTGAATTTAATCATGTCCATGTCCCCTGAACACCAATTCTGATGAATGTTTCGCAGAGTATGTGTATCGACTCCATAAAACACAACTAAAATATTGCAGTTTTCTCTGATCACTTTAGGTATTTGTGTATAGCGCTGGGTAACATAATCACGTCAGAATTTTTGTGTCTACCTCGGGAAAATATCCGAGCTGGATTTGATTGTTTGTCCAGCATCAGATCATCATATACTACGAGATTATTAATAAATCCATCAAGGTCGTCTACAGATGGCGCTTCATCAATATTGGTGATAAAATCAATAATATCATTACCGTCTTCATCCAACAACTTTGCATTTTCATTAAAATCTTTAAGTACTTCATAACATCTCTGATCATCTACAGATGGTGCCACTAAATATAAGTTATCCCACTTGAGCCATCTCATTATCAGATTAAGTAACAATTGCATCTTACAAGACCCAGATGGACCAATTATTATCATCCTGATAGAATTTGGTAGCGCTGGATAATGCTTGTCTGGTTCTTGTTTTCGTGTTGCTGAGAAGTCAATTATATCCATATAATAAATAATATGAATTTATATTGTGTTCGATGTAGATTACCCACCCCCACCACTGGATTAACAACAATAATAACAAAAAATAAAGAGCGTGCACTTACAGGCAAGTGTGTGAAATGTGGTACAAAAAAATACAAACTTATTTCCCAAATCAAGGAAGACAGGCGGTGATATCGCTGCTTAGCTGGGAAAATTACCAGGAACTCCATGGGCTAAATACTCTGGTGAGAAACATCTTCCAGGATATAATTATTGTGGTCCTGGAACCCGACTTGATATTCGACTTGACGAACGAGACCAACCAAGACCCGGAAAGCATCCAATAAACACAATTGATCAAGCGTGTCACGTTCATGATGTTGCGTATAAAAGCAAAGATTTACAACAACGACATATTGCAGATGTGAAGTTGATTCATGCGTTAAATTCTATAAAAAAATAAATCTCTCAGAGAAAAAGTCGCTAGTTTTCTGGTAAAATCTGCGATGAAAGGTAAACTGGTGTTAGGGGCTGGTAATTAATCAACTAATTATTATCATGATGGAATCGATTTATTATAGCCCAAGAGGATATTGGAGGGGTAGAGCAGCGATTAGTAAACTTGCTGATGCAGCAAATGTTTCACGTTCTGTTGCAGAAAATTGGTTAGGACGACAGGCAATATGGCAAATCTATCTACCACCGCCTAAAAAAATTAAGTACGCGTATTTTGATGTCAGTGTTCCCAATGAAGTTCATCAAGCAGATATTTTGTTTTTACCACATGATACTATTAAAATTGGTAGACGTCAATCACGCACATATAAATACGCGTTAACTGTCGTTGATGTTGCAAGTAGGTATAAAGAAGCAGACCACTATCAGCAAAAACAGCAACTGAAGTTGCATCTGCGTTTGAACGAATTTATCAACGTGGTGGTCTACGATGGCCACAATTATTGCAGGTTGATCCTGGCAAAGAATTTCTTGGTACAGCATCATCTCTGATGAAAAAACATAATGTCAAAATCAGACGAGGACACACTGCAATTCATGGCGATCAGGCAATCGTTGAAAGATTTAATCGAACACTTGCTGAGCGGTTATTTGGATATCAGTATGCGAAGGAAATATTTCAGAAAGACAAGAGATCTCGTGAATGGGTTGCAAGATTACCAATTGTGATAGCTGCGTTAAATAATGAAATTACTCGTGCAACTGTCATGAAACCCATTAATGCAATCACAAAAAACATATACCAATACAACGACATGACTTTTAAAAACAACCAATACTAGGTAATGTGACTGTAAGATATTTATATGAACCTGGTGAACTTGAAGGGGGTAAAAAAAAGAGCAACTGATCCTATCTGGAGTGTGACCACACATAAAATTTCCAGTGTGGTTAGATCCACAGATAGACCTGCAATCTACAGACTGGGTTCAACTGCTCCTCAACGTGGATTTGTACATGAACAATTACAAGTAATTCCTGAAGACACACAATTACCACCGCGTTCACTTTTGTAAACTGGCTCCCCGACGTTGATTGCTCTCAAGAGAGGTCAGCATCACATTTTCGCGTGTGTGACCAAAACTATTATTAATTCTATCTACGGTAAACTGTCTTGGATTATTATTCGAATACTGCCACAACATTACTGTGTTACAACTTGCACAATGATTATTCCGTCGTTGTTTCAGTGTCATAATAAATTCAGCATGGAGATCAAAGTCACGTTCATTTTTTTTTATTTTTTTTTTGTCACATTGCTTATGACCAGATAATTTTTTCTTGACAACTTCGTCCTTGACATCATCAATGACTACATCATCATTGTCTATGACAACCCTTCGCAGCTGAGATATTCTTCTGACTCGAGACTAAATTTGACCATTCGATCCGATCAATAATCCAAATATTTGTATGAGAATGAATCGTTATAGCGTATCCTAGTGTCCATGGAGTTTTATCCCTGACTCCGTCAGGCGTTAACGTGCTGTCAACAGCACTGACAGGAACTAAAACAATATCATTTAGTGCAAGATTTTGTTTCTCATTAATTCCTGGAATTTCAACTTCAATATTCTGTCGTCGCGTACCCGCTAGGCGATAACACAATGGTACAGGTAGATTTGAAAACATTTCTTTATGTAACAGAAATAATTTCTCTTGCGGTGTATCACGAACTATCTTTCTACTTGCAACTATCAAATCAGCTGGCCTCCACAAATTCCAAAAATCATTCATAATAGTTTCTGGAATTATTTCACGCATTATCTCACACTGTATTCTATCTGGCTGCAGTCTGATTAACTGTTTAAATTCTTTCAATGGTTCATCAATAGCTCTATGATCATCAGTTATCTCTTCATAATAATCTAGAATCTTTTTTAACCATTCTTGCGGAGACTGTCCAACAAAAGGTGGCGGTTGACCAAGATCAACACACATTATCACAGCAGTATTTTTTGTCAATAACCAATCAATAAACATTTTTAATACTTCCAGCGATACCGTACAAACTTCATCCCAGATAATAATTCCAGGAACGTATTTTTCATCCATTCGTTCAGGAGTCCATGCATCTCCGCACCATCTGAAAAAACTATGATAGGTTTGCGATTTTACTCCACGTTCATTCATTTCTCTGGCGAGTCTATGTGTAGGTGTCAAAACAATCATATCTGAACAGTTATTCAGGAATAATTCAATCACACGCATTGTTTTACCAGAACCACCACACCCATTGAGATAAACGGTTTTATGTCTGGCCACAGGATAATATACCCATGGTGCTGATGATTTTGATACTTGATTATTATTCTTGTAATATATTTCCTTGATTTCAACATCGGCGGATTCAGAATAACCAAGTATATTTTCTTGTTTTATTCTCCATTCGCCCCAGGATTCATTAATGCCAAGTAATGGTTTTAACAAATCAGTGTATTTTTTATTTATATAAAATGAACCCCTGGCGACTCTAACTGCGATCAGAGGAAATCTGTTTATCATTGATAGTAAATTTATCGAAACGTACGCGAGCATCGAAGATCTTAAATGAGTAAATTGCGGTGACTCACCATCAATACAGATCACAATTGTACCTAATTTAGTTCCATCTGACAAATAAGCATTACTTCGACTTATAAATGTACCTATCTCTGTTGTATCAGCAATTATAAAATCGAGTTCAGCATCGTCGATAATTAATCTCGTACAATGTCGTTTATGATCACATGAACTACCCTGAGTAAATTTACCAATTATTTTTCTGCCGAGATCTTTTGCAACCTTAATTTCATAATCAGTCATATCAGGATTTTCATCATTAGAATATTTCTTTGGCTGTGGTAACCAAACTTGTTTTTATGGACGATATGTTATTATCGCTTCACTTACAGCTAATGATATCAATATCGCTGCATCAAGCATGTATCGTAATAGTATTATTGGAGCCCAGTATGTTTCTGAAAAATGTCTTCCAAACCACGCATAAGCAATCGGATGAAGATTATCTACAAACTCAAACGACTCTACACAGGAAAATCCAGTTAAATCAAAATATGGTAAGGGACCATTTATCGCAACTCTTGTCATTTCGTGTGTTGGATATCCAAATCTTTTAAAGTATTCAGAACACTCTCCGTATCCAAGAAAACTTCCAGGGTAACATGCTACCATATCAACCGAAATAACATTCGTATAATCGTATTTAGTATTCCACAATCCGCCGTGTCCGTATAAGATGCAGTTACGTTGAATATCAACAAGAAATTCTGATCTTGTCGGTGACCATGAATTCTTCATTTGAGCAGCATGTGCAACAACTGATGGAACGGTAAAACGATTATTCATTAACTGTTCAACTTCTGACTCTGTCAAGATATTGTCAGGAGTATATTTTAATGCATTTTTTTTTTTTCATTTCTTCGTGGAGTGATTCTGCACGACAAATTTCTCCATTAGGACGGACAAACTGATCATATACAGATTCTGAACTCTGAAATAACTACACGGATACAGGGTCACTTTTACTAATATTTCTGATAAAATCAAAGATATAATCATTATAAAATTTAACAGTTCGATCTCGTGGAAATATTGTCACGGCCGATGTCCATCCAAGTGGGTTATGATCAATAATCGTTATCGGAGCTCCTCTTGATTTATATTTCGATTCGTACAAAATCTCTCCTGTTAGTGTTTTCACTGTTATTGGGAATTTCAATTTTCTTCCTAGTCCAGCGACATCTTTAATAGACGCTCCGGTATCTTTAACTGTTTCTGCTCACTTATTTATTTTTTTACGTCGTAAATCAGTTAAACCTTTTCCACGCATCGCGTTTGTGAAATGTTCTGTAATTCGCTCGGCTACACAATTTATCCTTGACTCTGTCAAGGACAGTTGCATCGGTTTAAGATCATCGACATTGGGTTTATCATTCAACGGATATAACGCATAAACAACTGCAGTCACAGGATACGTTTGTTCATAATATGGTTTGTCAATAGCAGTCAATGTTCCTGGTTTGAATTTTTTTATTTAACGTGACAATATTATTTCCAGTGTGTCCCGACTGTGTCAGGCGGACAGGGTCACGTTTATCACGGACAATCCAAATGAAATATCGTCGTCTGTCTGCACAATAAATTTTATTAGAATAAGATACCTTTGATTGTCGAGATAGTTAAAGATCTTCCTTCCTCGATCGTCATTCATTCTAGTATCGATAATATCGATAATTCTGAATGTTGACCACACATGAACCGCATAATCATCGCGAAATTCCTTCTTGGCTTCACGGATACGATTAGTTATATCCCTATTCGTTAAAGCGAGATCTTGCATCGAAAACTAAATTTAGATTCCGGCAGTTTGTCAAGATCAAATCTGGCTTTAGAGGGCTTAATTCCGGATAATCTCTCAAACTCCTCCATATTATAATTAAAGCAAACATATATTTAAATTGAAGTATAAAATATTATATAATGATTCAAACAAACAATAAATGCAGGTGGCTCATGATTGGTTTTTCACTTCTTGTAACAAGGCCTGCGTAAATGAATTCTGTGGATACCACATGCAAAGCGTTCGGCACAAGCGTCTAGGACCAAAACCGTCTTTACGATGTGGTGTTGGGGTTAGAGGAGAAACCCCGATTGTGTGTGCAATGCGGTGGTAAAAAATACAGAGAATTCAAACGATATTACCATAAAAAAATAATACCGATGGAGTCGAATCCCCCATAAAAGCCGCCGAAGATTATCTCGCCAGATTTTCAAAATAATGATTTAGACAAATAATATTATTATACCAATGGAACATAATGAATTTGTAACACATCCTATCATTAAAAATTATGAGGCATCTCGTCATGGTGTAATCAGGAACTGTCGATTAAAAAGACCAGTCGGGAATGTTAATAATGCTGGTTATCTCATATTTAATACCAAGGGAAATAAACATTATTACTCACATAGGTTTGTGTACTTGATGCTGCTAAAAAACCTCCGCCAAAAGAATTTTTAAAATATGTTAATAATCTCAATACACCAATCTGGTATTCAACATATGGTCTTCGATTACTCCATGAAAACCATGGAGTAATCGAAGACCATATGTTGAATACCAGATTGGTGTATTGAGATTATTAACATATTTTAAAAATTCTTTTGGCGGAGGTAGTCCATACGAATCGAAATAAACAATTCCACGTGGATCAATCGCTTATCCAACCCAATGAGTACCCGGACCAGAGTTTTCATCGAGATTTATGATACCGGTTTCAATATTGTTTGGTTTGTGCGGTAATTGATCACGCATAAAAACACCTCTGAAATTTTTGATGTTTAGTTTTTTTTAGCAGCATCAAGTAAATCAAAATTGGACATGGGGAGAATCAACGAAGTGTCCATGGCAGTCTTTCCCTGTCCGTACCGGGTTCCTGGCAGTCTTAGACCCTTTCCTTTTTTATTCCTTTTCCTGTTGCTTTCTTTAGTGCCATCCCAGCAGCAGTTCCAACAGCACAAAGTGCAGCTGCTTTTGCAACGACTGGGGCTGCAGCGGCTATTATTCCTGGAATAGATGCGAGAAGTGGAAATATACCACCCGTCTTAGCGATGTCTTTAATGGCCTCCGCAGAAAGATTAAGTCGTATGCCGGTCGTTTGGCTTCATTGAAGTGCCTGAGTTGACGTTCTGACAATGATAGTTCATTTGAACCACCTTGGATTTTTTTTTCTTCTCGCTTTAGTAATATTTTTACTCCACAGTTCTCTTTTGATACTGATTGTAGTTTTTTAATCTGACCAGGAATCAGACTGACACTAACATGATGATATGACATTATAATTATCATGAGTAATCTAATTACATGTTTTCGACTGGAGCATCAACGACTTTCATTCGACCACCAACACCTTCGAGTAGCATTGTTTTATCCGAGAGTATGACAGCGATTGCTCTGTAATTAGCAGTTGCTCCTCTTGTCACACGAGCTCGAAAATGTATATCAACGACAGATTGTCTGAATAAATCCAAGTGTTCCAGCGAAAAGTAATAGATCGGATACAGCGTTGTAAAATCTAGCTGTGATATTTGTAAACCAGAATCAACATTTTGATCACGCCCCATGAATGACATTAAACGATGATATACACGCGCTACATGATTTTGATCAAAATTTAACAAAATATCCTCAGCTGGTTCTTGATGTCCGTTTATCCTCAATGAAACCTCATTAACTCCAAGTTTATCAAATATCATTATACTACGTGTTTGTGAGCTTATTCGTTCAGTATTTTGGAAAGCAACAAATATATGTCGCGGTGCAGAAACACCTTGCAGTGATGCTATATGCCATGTGAATAAACCATCAATGTTACTTTGAATAGCATCTGTGGTCATCGTTAACCATGACAATGTTGATTTACCACCTTGACTCATAAAAGAGAGTAAACGTACTTCTTCAGGTATTGTTGGAGTCATTACTGGCATCCACAATGGCAGTTTTGTTATTATTACTTTACCAGCATCACCAGCAGGTCGCCATATTGCATCATCGTCTGTAGCTTTTCGCACGAGTACAACTGTAGGCTTGGCTCCGAAAATAACCTTTCTAACATTTCTACAAAATCCAAAGATATGTGTCAGTGGAATTGCACATGAAATCTTCTACTTCTATCTTGCAACATTGATCGATGTGCTTTAAATCCTAAATTATAATCTTAATCAACATTAAAAATCATGTTTTCCACACGCGTCGGCGTTTCTGGCAAAGTTTCTTGGGCGTTCTATTTCATATTGTCTATATTCGGGAGAATCAGAAGTATCCTTGTGAAACATCATTGATGGACCAGCTGATCTTGAATAATCGTCGCTGTATCTTGCAAGACCAAGTATCGTAGTGGCAACGTCAACATCTTTTTGAATCGATTCAATATTTTTTCCGTCAATCGTGTACGTAGCACTGTCGAACAACGCCATGATGCCATTATTAACAAAACCAAAAACATTAATATCAGCTCCACATTCAGTATTATCTGATTTTAAGATCTCACCTTCTACTTCAATAAATGCTTCAGGGGGTAAAAAATATCAGCTTGTATCCTGAACTTGCAGCTCAGTTCGCCCACGCTGATTTGGCTGTTGTGCGTCATAATAATAATATTGATAATCACGCACAGACTCATCTGTGAGTACTGGTGCATCCATGTCAAATGCTGGATCAGATACACGTTTGAACATCTTTATTATATTTGTTATTGTCTAACAGAAAAACAACTTCCTGCTATCAAACTAGCAGTTATATTTTTTCTTTTTCACCAGCTAACTCTGCCAGTTTCTGATTTGCAGCTTGATTTATTATTCTACTAACACCTGCAGGCATCACATCAGTGCTGGGTAATTTTACTTGCTGAGGTTTTCATCGTATTAATCGTGCTAGTCTATCTTTGATTGCTGAGAATGCTTTGCTGGCAACATCACCTACAGCACCAATACCTTTTTCACGAACATCAATAGCTTTCATTCCCAGTTGTTTTACAATCGGTATCGCCTTTGGGGCTATCATTCTGAATAGACCCTGAACAACATCACCGAGTCCATCACCGTAGATTGCTTTATAGGTTGGTAATCTCGAATTTATCACCCTGACCATGGTCGGTCCGCGTTGAGCATTATGTATAATCATCTTATTTTATATTGTTTCTTTAATCACTGAAATAATCATCGGCGATTTCATTAATGAGGGACCGATACACATTAATATCCATGATACCGCCTGTAAATAATCTCTGACAAATAGCAGCTGCTTCATTGATGATTTCTGGGGAATTATTACCAGCTTGTTTTCCGCCAATCAAAATTTCTAGTCTGTCCACGTCGGCAAGAACGTTGCTAGGGCATGGAGTAATAAAGCCACTTCCTCGAGCAACAAGACCACTTCCAGTTGTTTCTTTCTTACTTGGTGAACGTGATTCCCTTCTTCGTCTGATTTCTTCAGATTCTAAATCTTCTTCTTCTTTTTATTTCCTTGTTCGTTCAACCTCTTCAAGTTTCGACTTGATTTTTTTTTCTTTTTGTTTCCTTGATTGTTTAGCTTCTTCAAGTTGCTGCTTCATTTCTTCTTCTCTTTGCCTCCTTCCTTGTATTACTTGTTCCATACGCTCATTTACTTTCTGGATAAAAATATTAAAATCTCTAACATCTTCATCAGATCTGATTTGCGGAGTATTAGTATGGATGCGATATACATACCTAATCCAATCGGCAGCTTTTAGAGTTTTAACATATTCTGGTTTTACATACTTATCTCTATCACGATATCCAAACGCTGCAATATCAAGTATTTGGTTTGGGTCCTTGATAGCGGCAATACCTTCCTCCATAAATTTATCTGTTATATAAGTTCTGATTCTTGGCTGAATTTGTGGCCATTCTTCAGGTGGTGGTTGAGGAGGTTACACGGGTGGTGGTTGAACTGCTTGAATACGGCCAGCAATATCAACAGGTAATGTTTCAAGAGCTTTTTGTGTTGCCTCAGTTGCTGTAACAATTTTCTTTGTTGGTTTGACAATTGGTTTAAATAATTGTTCTGCACCTTCTACAAATTCCACCTAAGACTCCTGACGCGCTTGTAATTTTTGTTTGACAGAATCACAGACGGGGAGATATTTCTTAATTGCCTCTAGTCGCTCTCGAGCTAATCTAGTTGTATGAGATTCCATTATTGATATAACGATGATTTAATTTACAGCAGTAGAGAGGGTGACGACCAACAGTGAGTGTCTGGGTACGAAAACAAGCACGCCATAAGAAATGAAAACAAACGTCAAGGATAAAGTAACAAAATCAGGTAACCCAATTAGAGAAATCTCGGTCGGTTAGAGGTTTTTAGTTAAGCGTTATTGACCTTGTATTTTCAGCTTTTGTAGGAACCTTTATTTTTCAAACAAAGACAATTCAACCAAGTGGTCTGTTCACCCTCTCTGCTGCTAGTTCAGACATATTTATACTTACAGGCTGGATAGGAGTCAATAATTGAAAGACATTTTAGCAAATGACCAGCACCATGTAGTGAACGAGTTTAAGGCCAACATTGATGCTGCATCAACAGTTGCAGCCGATACCTCTTCATCTGACGTTCAGCGTGCGTGTGAAGAATACGCAATGCCCTGCAACCGTGCGACAGACAGTAGCAGACTTTTGGCCAAGTCATCAGAACCATAGTCACACACTGCCACTCCTGGCTTGTTAACAGCCGTAAAAACCGAGGTATTCTGCATGAACATGATTAATTTGTCTAAATACTGGCTCCATTCTATCAATATGTTATATACAGTATATATTTGTTAAATTAGAATCCATTTACTTATAATTAATGTTTGCTAAATCCAGAAGTATCGCTTTATTCTATACATTACACGAGACTGTGTCGATCATCATCTTCCAAGCTTTCTGCTATATTAACTAAGCAGTTTTGAAAAGTTATACTCTGCCAATAATGAACGAAATTTCGTCATCCATCCATCCATACAAATATCCGTCCATACATACATATATACACACACACATACATTAATACATTGATCCATACGTCCATACATACACACACATATATATATACATACATACATATTTTGATGTACTATATAAGGTCTGCTTCTCGTTTAGGCCAAGGCAATACGGAAAGAGAAATTGTTTGAAACAGTCCATGCACTGGTTAATGAGGTTATAGACGTACATGCAGAACCATCACAACCTGAGGCATCCAGGGTAGCTGAGACGAACCTCGTTAGAATGGTCAACCGGACCAGGTCCTTAACCAGACCTGAAGATCCCAGAGATCTTACGTTTACTGTAAATGATCCTTTTTTCTGTCTACAATCTGTGATTGCATTGTATGTTTTTCATTTTTCTTTTCCTTTGCTGTTATTGTTCAGATCTTATTAGAGCAATTTAAGGTAGTATATATAAATTTTAATTCGTACTCAACGTGTTATTTATTCGTATTTGTAAAATTCTGCCTAGTATTATCAAGCATTCTCTTGTAGAATCTAGTGATAGCACTTTCCGTTCTGTTTTGTGTGTCTTTATAATCCTCTCTCTCTCTCTCTCTCTCTCTCTCTCTCTCTCTCTATATATATATATATATATATATATATATATACATACATACATACATTCCAGCTTGACGAGGGATTTCTGAACTCGACCATCAGTGAACCGTTCTTATGATTTGATGTCGTTGGCAGGAAGCGTCACCTGATCTTTGGCACTAACAAGCAGCTGGAGCTAATCGGAATGGCTAAAACCTGGTATATTGATGGCACATTCAAAGTAGTAAAGAAGCCTTTTTATCAACTGCTATCAATACATGGATTTGTCAGATCCGGTGATGACTTTGAAACAAATACCGCTGTAATTTTGCATCATGTCGGGAAAGAAAAAGAGACATTATAAAAAGATGTGTGTGTGTGTGTCTGTGTGTGTGTGTGTGTGTGTGTGTGTGTGTGTGTGTGTGTTGAGGATGAGAGAAGATTTTGAAAATTACTTTTATAACATACTGTGTAAAATAATGAACAGTATTTTAGTACAGAAAATAAATTTGCAATGTATTTAGCCTAAATATACACGTCCAGATCTAAATGCGATTATGAGAGAATCAGCAATTAAATTAATTATTGTGCCTTTAACATGCGCTTCTATATCGGCAGGTATTCTTGCATTATTCGTGGAATATATTGGAAAACTTTGAAAAGATACGAGCAAATAAAAGACGCTAAACGAAACAAAATAATCATTATGTCCATGTATGGTTTTACTTTTTCCCGCCATTTTCAGGTTTTTCAGTCAATCAAAGACCTATTGCCTGAAACGAAAGTCAAGTCTTTTGTTGTTGACTTCGAAAAGGGTCTTTGGCAAGGGCGCAGAGCAGCTTTTGGAACCCCGCAAATACATGGCTGTGCATTTCATTTTGGACAGGCCCTTTGGAGAAAGGTTCAGGAATTGGGATTACAGGTAAACAACTTTCAGTCCACTCCTTTGAGCTGCGATGTTAATATTCATTAGTCTAGTTTCGATTTTTTTAGGCTTTGGATAGCTAGTTCAAAACAATTTTCGAAATGCTGAAAATCACTTCTAAATCATACATTTTTGGGAAGTTCAATATCTTGAGAAGTCAAAATCTTAATTCCTTTAAGAAAATGTATAATTCTTTCACTTTCTAACTAGGCAAAAAGTCACCTCCGTTCATCCCTAATTTTTTAATGTTCATCACAAATAATTGCATTTTCTTTTCCAATTTTAGCGGGTCTATCAGGAACACGACAGTATGTATAAACTGCTGCGAAAGGGTTTCGCGCTCCCCCTATTATCAGCAGACGATATACCACCGTCATTTGCAGAGTTACAAAGAAGAGTTGATCCGGAGGCAGTGAATGTGCTGTCATTCCTAAGATATGTGGAAGACAACTGGATCCACAATGACATATTGACTGTTGACTCCTGGTCAGTTTATGGGAGAAGCATCCGAACAAATAATGATGTGGAAGGGTGACATAATCGTCTGAACAGGAGAACAAGAAAGGGAAATTTGCCTTTCTATCTCCTCATAACTTTACTTTATAAGGAAGTCACAGAGACACTGGATCTGTAGTTCGTCTGTTGCAAGAGGGGAAGAGAAGACGACATCAAAAGAAGGACAACAAAAGTTCAGGGTCGCCTTATCAAGTTATGGGAGAAGTATAGTATGGAAACCACCAAATCAGCACGAACACCTTGCTTAAATGCTGTGCCAGAATGTATGGCCCATGTTAAACATAGAAACAGTAAAGCTGGACAGAGTATTGCTTTCCAAACTGGACATTTTTTATCTTCACATGCCTAGTGCGTTGTCCATTAACGAATATAGATATATCCATCTTAGTACCAAGTGCATGCCATTTATTTAAATAAACAATTATGCCTTTGAACTCTTGTGGACTTATTTTAAACAATAATATCAGAATTATAAATCAGACAAAACAGAAAACATGAACTCCTTTATTGCAAATGACCATCACCGAATTGTAAAATTACCAAGTTGCAAAAATTATACTGCAGTAGAAAATATTTATATTTGTATTTCAAGTTCATATAGTAGTAACTGATGTTTTACTTCAATAAATCTTGAAAATTTTAAATCAGCTAGAGAACATATTCAGGTAAAAGAAATGCACACCATAAGATGCTGATGTATTTAGAATGCAGTCTTATCTTTATTATTTTTAGGAGGCTTTCTATGCTTCTTAGAGGCAAATGAATAAAAACAAATAATAAAATCATAGATAGTTACTGTTTAGAAGAATACTGTTGCACATCATAATTTGACAGTTCAACTCTGTCATGAGATGTAATTTTGATTAGTGATGTGTGTTGATTTAAACATGCAAATACATGCTTAATATTTCGAAAATAAATATCTTAAACCAGTTTTTTTATTTTTTATATCTCTTTATTGTTAATTACAGTTTTCATTCCTCGCCCCTCGTTCAGCTCGATGACTGAAAGTAAAGAGTCACTCGAGCGTGTAAAAGATCGAGACGATGAAACATTTTGGGGATAACTAACAATAAAGTGTAAATTTTCAAACTTGAAAATAATGCAGTCTGGGGTTAAGTGTTTCCTATAGAGCAAAAATGTACACCTATATTCTAGTCACGTTCATTTTTAAATATTTTTTCAATTTTCCTTTCTCTTTTGTTTTCCTTCAAATAATCGACGGGGCATGCTTGTTGCATACTTTTGTGCAAAGAAACACGTGGTAATTGCTATCAATTGTGTCCGTGTTTAGCTGATGTGCGGGCGACCACAAGTCTTTAATCATCCCAGTTTTATACGTTTCGGGAAAGGAATAAATCTAACTCCTCCATATATACGATCTTGATATTGACTGTTAGAATTACAAAGCCCCCTTTTAACGCCATTTCACCACCATCGCTCAAACAACTTTCACCACTATCGATCAAAAAATCGACAAAACATGACACAATTTGTAAATATTTACAATAACCAATTCATCATCGCGACAATCAGCTTGTCGGAGGAAAACGGCGGACGTAAACGTTGCACGGAGGTGTGTCTAATTTACGCTCGTTGATTGGGTAAACGAACAGCGTCATTGATAAGTGGCGATAGGTCAATTTCCTATAAACGGTAAAAAGGGGTTTTCATCAGTTTGCGTAACAGCGAAAATTAAAGTACTGCAGTATAGAAAATAATAATCACTGTAAACGATAGATTAACTTTCTGATCAGTCTTATTACATAAATGAAGAAAAAGGGGATAATATTGTCTGATATAACGGCACGCTGAATGTAACTGAAATGGAGGAGAGAGAGATGGGATTATGGGGTATGAAATGAAATCTTAATGGTAAAGTTTAAGTAAAATGAGGACAATGGTGTAATGCTGATGAATTTCTATAAATGTCCGATATTTCCATTGATATGGGGCGAAATGTCCTGGGCCGAAACGTCCATGGGGCGAGACGTGCATGTACCAGGTGGGGTGAAATGTCCATTGAAGTGGGGCGAAATGTCCTGGGCTGAAACGTCCATATTTCTTATGTATCCTGGGGAGATGAGAGTGTATTGGGACAGTCTAGTGGTGTTTTGGGGTAGTTTTGGGGTCTTTCCTTTGGCGATTACCGACAAGGGGAAAAAAAAACTCTACTTATGTTACTCGATAATTATACAATGCAGAATTATGATGATCACTTTTTAATTTGATATTATTTAATTGCATATATGTATTCTGGGTAGGAGAGAGTATTTCGGAACATTCCTGGGGTAGTCTTGCAGTGATTAGTCGCTCCCGTTTTTTATGGGGTTTTTTTTATTATTTTTTTTTGCAAGGGATTGTCGTCTGCAAAAAGGATTTCATCTTGTGCAGAAAGGACCAAATCGTTTTGAATATTTGATAACAGAAGAAACAATAACAACAGCAAACCAAGAATCACAGTTCCAAAAACGACAAATGCCAGCAAAGAGATCCATGAAAATAGATGAAACAACAACTACATATATCGATCTAACTGCATACGTCGTAGACAATACCTTGATAACAAACTACTATGCCTTTACTATACGAGTATATTATGGAGCCTGCCAAGAAAGGCAAAGTATCAACAAACTCGACAAACAACAACTTTGAGAGTGGTAATCATATTTTGAAGTTAGCCGTATACTGGAAGCGTCAAAAATGCCAAAATGTATACGAACACTGTATAATATTGCTGCAGGAGAGCAAACAGGGAGACAAAAGCGATAAGAAATCAGATAACTTTAAATTACCCAAGATTTGTAATCACCATCTACTCGATATCGACCAACAGACAAACATTGCTCAAACACGTGGAGATAAAAAAAAAAGCATTCTAAACTTTTTAAATGACAGTGGAAAACCTAAAAACAACTATGTAATTTTTACTGACGGAAGACGATCTGAGCTGAAAATGGCATCAGCCAGAAAAACCACATCAAAGATAGAGAAAACAATCAGAACTGTCAAATACTCCAAACGCAAATTATTAACTGAAAATCGACAAGCTGTTACATGGTTAATGTGCAGGCGTAAAAATACCCTCGTCGATCAGTATATATTTAATCTTTCATAAATATGTTATTATTATTACTATTATTATACTCTGTTCAAGTCAATAAAATATGTGTGTGTATTGTCACTAAATCATTACCATGTTTTGTGTATATGTATATATGTTCATCTATGATAAAGAACTCTGTACAAATCAACACATGTGCTAATTTACACAGAATCTGAGTGTGTTATATATGTTTTGATTCTTTGGAAAATTTTAGATACATATTGGAAGCAAATAATTGCTATTTGTGATATATGTTCCGACTATTTTGTCTTTACAAACCATTAACAATTCCCGTTTGCATAGTCTCTGTAATGCAATGATTCTGGTTATATAAAAGTTTATTTACATGCTTTTTTTATTTTAAAAAAAAATTCTTTGAAACGATACTCATGTACCACGCATTGCCCGTTAACAGTTATCTGTTTAAAACCACAAACTAAAAACATGATAGGTTTTTATTTATAAATAAAAAGTCCTTTTTGCAGTCGGGAATCCCCTTTTTGCATACTCGGTATGCGCTGCACAAACACTTTTAGTTAAATCCAAGTTATTTTTATACTGAATGATAAATATTCATAAACATTATTTTTGTTAATTGGCTGCATTATAAATAATCTTGAACGGTTTTTATAAACTACAAACCAATACAAAAGCCCTTTTAGCAAAATGGCGTCATTTTCGCTTTTTCTGTATGCGCTGAAAAACACTTTTGGTTAAATCGAAGTTTACACACACACACACACACACACACACACACACACACACTTATATCGAATGATAAACATTTATCAACACTGTCCTATGAAAGTTAGGTTTTAAAATAAACACCTGGAAGGCTTTTACTTATAAATAAAGAGCTCTTTTGCTGTCTTTTTGCAGTCGGAAGGTCTTTTTTGCGTACTCGGCATGTGCTGAACAACAATTTTGGTTAAAATCAAAGTTTGTCTACGTATTATTTTTAAATTTAGATTGATAAATATTTGTAAACATTGTTTTTTTTGTTTTTTTTTAAGTTATCTGCTTTAAATATTTAAAAAAAACCAAAAAAAACCCCCCAGAATAATCGTGAACAGCTTTGATAACCAAATTAAGTCTTTCTTGCAAAACGGACTCCTTTTTTTGCATTTTATACCTACCCGCTACTGTCCATACCCCATATGTGGTAAATAGAGGGATAAGTAACAAGAGACCAATATTCCAAGTTCAATTACAATGAGTTGTGCTTGGTTGGTTTTAATAGTACATTCAGCGTAATACTGGCTGTATCATGCCAAAAAATGGGCGCTAAATGTCTTTCTCAAGGTCACACATAAACATCTGATCCAGGTTGGCCTGTGCAGGTATCCATCCCACGACTCTTAGATTAAAAGTTTGATGCACTACCATCCGAGATGTCGCTGCTCCTAGATCATATTTTACTATGTTATTTGTTTCTTATGTAATAGTGACTTACTTTACAAGAAACTGACCTTTCTTTATTGTCATCAATGTTTTCTCCATATTAACACTTTCCTTCTTTGTCACAAGAGTTCTAAAAATGAAGTGAAAAACATGCTATGACTTACCCCATAACACCTGACTTGCAAAACCTTTAAACAAACAAAACAGAACATTAACACAAAAATCTTAAAGCTGTAGTCATCTCTGAAGCTACGGCAAAGCAGGTGAGAACACAATGATTTTACAATTAGAATTATTTGCTTGTGTACGTTAGGTAATGAATATCCTAACAATAAGCATTACAATAGTCCAATAGAGATTGGTTTCATTAATTTTTGAGGGGTTTAATGCCATTTTCAGCACACAAAAGGCTATACATGGCGACTAGTATATTTAGTGGAGAAAGAACCTGGGAGTATCCATCAACCCATGGGATGCTACTGGCAAGCTTTCTCACATACCCATATTGAGTCAGGGCTCGAACTCACACTGACAAGTTAGATTTATGAGTGATCTGTAAATTCGTGTGCCTTAGACAACTCGACCACCTACGGCCCCTTCTAAGACAAACGTGGTGGACAGAATTATTATTGAAATAGCAAAAAAGGTTGGCATGAAGATTATGTGAATTGGCTAAAAGTATATTTTAGTTCAGTTCAGTCTCAGCGATTCTGAGGTGAATGTGTCTTGAACAATCTGTAAAATATAAACAAAGTACAAAAATACATGTATACAGATCATGTTTATTCAACACATAATTACAAATATGATACGTTCTAGTATAAAAATAAATCACACTCAAACACACAGCACTGTAAACAATTTCAGATTTGAATTGTTCTAAATTATAAGAAACCAATTTTTACTTCACATCACACATTCTGTCTTCAAAGTTATTTTATTGTTTTAATAATTTGGTTGGACTTAACTGAGTAAATTAGGGTTCGATCAAATTTGAGAAAAGTATAACTTCTTTGATAACAACCAAAATGACAGAATCTAACAGCCAGAATGACAGAATCTTTATAAAATTGACTTAAAATTTTGTATAATCTAAAATGCTGTCGTGTCTCAAAGACTTTGGGTTTTGGTATATAATCACAAAACTTAATCTTGCCATGAATTCAAGGTCCACGGAATCTAAATAGTGCCATCAATAAAATGACTCCAAAAAATAAAGAAATAAATCTTGTGACCGTGATTATTTATCTTTTTACTAACACCATCTGTGGGCCTTTATAAAACATTTTTAGTTTGCAAAACATGTTATTACAACTTTCAATATTTAAGTATTTGATTAATTATTGATTCTGTTCATATATTACCAACAAAGACATGGATTTTACACAAGAGCTGCATTCTGTCTTTCTTGTTACAATTTAATTAAATCATTTCTTTTTCTTGATTTTAATGGAAAAAAAAGACACCCAAATGTTAAGTCAAAATTATTTTCAAAACTGATTCTGTAAGATCTATTACTTGATAAATACAAAATATATATGTATCACTATTCTGGTGTCAATGTGACTAAATAAATCTACCAAGAACCATTAGAAAAGTAAAAATTTGTATGTGTCACTATTCTGGTAACGGTCAGACTAAATAAATCCATCAAGAACAATTATAAGAGTGAATATTTATTTGATTTTGACTTGATCAAAACATCTCAGTATTCTTAAAACTTTCTGAGCTCCAAATAAATGATTTCATGTTAACACACTAGATACAAGTAACACCATTATCATTTTTGACCTACCAGATATCACAAGAAGTCTTCTGGTGAAAACCAAGGTCAATATGACTTTCTGTTCAGACAGAGTAGGGATAACAAGATTTCAAGATGTCTGATGTGGTGGCAAACTTGGATGTCAGATTGGAACCATTTCTTTTAGGACAACTGGATGTTAATACAACTTTCCTTTAAGGAGGAGTAGGTATAAAGAGATGTTCAAGATGACTGCTGTGGCTGCCATACTGGATGTTAGATTGACATCAATTTCAGTTGTGACCATTTAAAAATCAAATGAAGCCGTTTAGTGAAAATTCCTGTTGATATGACCGTCTATTCAGGAGTAGTGATAAAAAGATTTTCAAAATGACCACTACAAGATCCATAATGGATGTCTGAGTAGCATCATTTTTATCTAGGACCAACTAGACCACAGGACGAAAATATGAATGGTTTCATGGCAATTCTCCAAGTACTTTAGGAGAAGTAGCAATAACAAACTTGTGCTAACGGACCAGCGGATGACAGACAACAGACCATTCCAAAAGCTCTCCTGGTTTATCACCTCCAGAGTGGTAATATGCCAATCAGATGCAAGATGAATATGTATCGACCTTTGCTCATTATCAAAATTGTCCAACATTTTCATGACATAACCATATTTTTCAAGTTGGATCATGATCAGATGATATATATGGCTTTTAAAAGTGGTAACAGGCTTAACCAATCAGATGCAAAATCACCTCATTAATATGATTGAAACTTGCCCAGCAGTGATATTAATGATATAAACATATTTCCCAAGTCTGACCACAATCTGATTAAACATGTGGCCTCCTCAGTGGTAACAAGGTTAACCAATCAGACTCAAGATCACATTATTAATATGCATGGATCTCGGTCATTATAAACCTTGTCAGAGATTCTGATGTTACAAACCCATATTCCAAGTTTAGTGAAATTGGATTAGAAATACGGACCCCAAAAGTGGTGACAAACAATTGATGATGCACTACTGACAAAAACAACTGAAGCAGTGCCATACTATAAGCTCACATGGACTTACATCTTAGATACACAGTGAATATATAGCTTCTTATTTGCTTAATTTATTTTATTTCTTTTATTGATGTGGAAGAATATTATATGGTCAAAAGTCAACTTAAAGGGGATTAATTCTGTCTGACACTAGGATACATGTACACTCTCAAAATGGCAACTGAAAGGATGTCATGGCAAATTAAAATGCCATCTTCACTATACCCCTGTATGGAATTTCTCCATCAGAAAAGTGTAAAAGTTGCTGAAATGGCCTAAAATTCAAACAAAGTCATTGACCTATAACTATGATTAAGCTTGAAAAATTTCTGGGATTTAAGTTTTAAATTAATAGTTATTTTAGTACTCACGAAAATACAGACAGCTTAGTCTTCAATCTTATGGCTCTGCAAACAAGTGGTTTAGTTCGGATTCAGAGTTTAGTGTTTGGTCAGCTGATCCAACTATGGGATTTAAACTGGCACCATTTTTTTGTTGTCACGAGTCTTGCAGATGACCACTGAACTTCAAAGCATCTCATGCCTCCATTTAAGTCACCCCATGTGACATTCAGGAGTATACATCTGGTATATTCTACATCCCAAGCCTGCAGGGGTAGGATGTATAGACAGAGAGCAGCAAAACAGTGTGTCCTGTTCTGCTATTGCAGTGGAAGCATACAAAATAGTCAATAAATTATAGCAGCTAAAATTATCATATGACACTTGATGAAAACCAAGTGAATTTTAAATGCGCCACACATGCAATGCTTTGAAACTGTAATGACTGCTTCATATAATTTTACGAAACAGAAGATATTATTAACAAACTGATAAATTAATTGCAATGTAAGTCTACCACAGGGAGTGGAAAGTACCCTTCTATTTTGTACATGTTGGATCTGAAGCTGATTTTTCCCCTATTTTTAGTTTAATTCTTTCCTATTGTTTGCCCCCCACCCCAAGGTCCAGTAGTTTAGATGCAGAGAGTCAAGTATCAGACTTATGATACTAGGGTCAGCTGCCTCAGTGTGTACTTGCAATGGGAACTCAAGTCCCATTTTCTCAGCATTAAATAGCCAATAAGTGTGCTCAAAATGCTGTTGAACCCCTCCCCCAGATCCAAGTCACCTGTAAATACAAAAATGATTTATTACCCAGATAGTGACGTTATTGTTTAAACATTATTTGTATAGTATCCCCCTCCACCTTGCACCTCCTTCCCTGCATAAATTTAAGTGGGACTAGCCTCACACACACAGCTGTAGAATAAAAATATTGTTTTAAAGGCTGTGTACTGTATATACAGTTTTATAGTTTAAATTTAACACTTTTGAAAAATAAGATTGAAAAAAATTTATTAAAAGAAAAATGGAATTTTTACATATCCCCATATTACAGAAACCAGTGGAAACCAGTCTATATTATACTGGTCCAATGTGTGGCTCAGTAATTGGCTTTAGAAGGCTAGCATGTGTACACAACAATTAAGCTGTAAATTTATTACTTTATTGTTGCAATCTTGAGAATTTAAGGCCAAATGTAAAAATGTTTAATGAAGTGTTATAAGTAATAAAGGGATTGAAGCTGGTCTTTCGAGTCTATGAGTAAAAATTGGCCAATCTTTGCAAAGTGAGAAACTGACCAAAACAAAATGATTCTGGCATGCTCGAGTTAGTTATCTGGCTTTGGTATTATTTAATTCTTATTGCATTGTTCAAGATGTTTTTATAGGAATATTTAAGGGCAGCTCCAATGTTTTTTGTTCCTGTCAAAATGCAGACATATGCCCTTCCTCCCAATGCTAAAGAAACCCACTGGCTAAGAGATATGAGACACAGGAATACATCTAAGTCCAACTCTGAAACTTCCTCCATAGGGTGAAATTAGTTGGACAAGAACCTGACAGCAGTCAGTAACCTTAAAAGTCCAACAACAGGACAAGTGAAGTTTGAACTTCTTTACAGGCTGAGCATGGGTGTTTTGTCATTGCCACTTCCAATACTGATACTGAGAGCACATGTTCCATTCTTCACAAAATACAAAGTGATTGAACCATAAAACTATTGAGAGCCTGTTATGTGTGAAACTCAATATTCCAAATGAATGTCACCAATGGTCACCAATCAGTAATCTTGCAGGAAATTTTCACTCATTGATTTATAAAACAACCTTTGCTGTGAACTATGTGATATACAACTTTTCCTTTTTCATTTACTTGACAAAACACCACCTGGTTATTCATTCATTATTACTGTAACATTTTCCAGTATAATTCGTGTTCAAAACTTAAGTTTTATTATAGTATGATGAGAATACATACTATGTAAAAAAAATCCACTTGTTTTCTTTTCAGTCCCCATAATGGTACATAAAATTTATGCTGATTAAAAATTATACAGGTTTAGTAACCAATCAACTGATCAAAATTTGTAATTTCTACTAGTCTGATGTCCTGGTTCTATCTTTTGGATGGTTACAAAATACACATATGCGACTAGAAATGCTGTATTATCCAGACGGACTAGACAGTGATGCCATTCTATGGATGTTATTGTATAATTTATAGAGCTTTTTGTTATAAAGCTTTAATAAAAATGTTGTCATTAATATATGCATGTTACAAATAGTACTATAGGATTTAATAATGTTATTGTAGACAATTACTTGTACTGTCTGCATTCAACACATAGCAATATTTTTTTTTAGCTACAATATGCATGAATCATGCAAGCTTGTTATATACCAAAGATGGGCTTGAATATTAGTAAACATTTCAAACTACTGTTAACATCATAGTAAACATTTCAAACTACTGTTAACATCATAGTAAACATTTTGAAGCACAATTAACACCATGGTAAACAATTCAAACAACAATAAACCCATTAACATAATGGTAAACATCCTCAAAAAACCATTAAATCTTTGCACAAAATTCACACTACCATTAACATCTTAGTAAACATCTCAAACAACCATTAACACCATAGTAAACATCTCAAACAACCATTAACATCATAGGTAGTAAACATCTCAAACAACCATTAACACCATAGTAAACATCTCAAACAACCATTAACACCATAGGTAGTAAACATTTCAAACCATTAACACCATAGGCAGTAAACATTTCAAACAACCATTAACACCATAGGCAGTAAACATCTCAAACAACCATTAACATCATAGGTAGTAAACATCTCAAACAACCATTAACACCGTAGTAAACATTTCAAACAACCATTAACATCATATTAAACATATCAAACAACCATTAACACCATAGGTAGTAAACATCTCAAACTACCATTAACACCTTAGTAAACATTTCAAACCACCATTAACACCATAGCAAACATCTCAAACAACCATTAACACCATAATAAACATCTCAAACAACCATTAACACCATAGTAAACATTTCTAACTACCATTAACACCATAGTAAACATCTCAAACAACCATTTACACCATAGTAAAGACCTCAAACAATCACTAACACCATGGTAAACATCTCAAACAACCATTAACACCATAGGTAGTAAACATCCCAACCATTAACACCAATGGTAGTAAACATCTCAAACAAGCATTAACACCATAGGCAATAAACATCTCAAAAACATCTCAAACAACCATTCACACCATAGTAAACATTTCAAACAACCATTAACATCATATTAAACATATCAAACAACCATTAACACTATAGGTAGTAAACATCTCAAACTACCATTAACACCATAGAAAACATTTTAAACAAGCATTAACACCATAGTAAACATTTCTAACTACCATTAACACCATAGTAAACATCTCAAACAACCATTTACACCATAGTAAAGACCTCAAACAATCCTTAACACCATGGTAAACATCTCAAACAACCATTAACACCGTAGGTAGTAAACATCTCAACCATTAACACCAATGGTAGTAAACATCTCAAACAAGCATTAACACCATAGGTAGTAACATCTCAAACACCCATTAACACCATAGGTAGTAAACATCTCAAACAAGCATTAACACCAAAGGTAGTAAACATCTCAAACAACCATTAACACCATAGTAAACATCTCAAACAACCACTGACACCATAGTAAACATCTCAAACAACCATTAACGCCATAGTAAACATTGCAAACAACCACTAACATCATAGGTAGTAAATATCTCAAACTACCATCAATATCTTACTAACATCTCAAACTACCATTAACAACTCAATTCCTAAAATGTATTCAATAATTTGTGTCATAAATGCAAAAAAATATAAATTGATTTGCTTTGCACTTGAAGGAATTCATAAATTATCTCTTTATCTAATCCTGGGTGACAAACTCCCTTGTCTATTACAAGGTCAGACATATATTTTATGCAATAATTTTGCTTCAGCTAATAAATTTTCTGCATAATAAGTAGATGAATCTTACTGATTTGTATCCTTGAAATGTTGTAATGTATTCTTAGCAAATTCTACTTATACCTGGAATTTCATGATAACAACAGGAAGGTTTGTCATTGTTAGACTCCCTCCTCAACCAGCAGATCACACATCATACATTTACTGGCTATAAGCATTGTTAATGCTTCAGATGAATAATCACACTTAGAACTGCAGCTGTCACTGTCTTTCAAATGCATCATTGATTTCTTTACACATTCCAAAGATACCTGAAATCCCCCCGCCTCAACATGAGGAAGATTTTCTTTTCATTGCTTGCAAGACTCCTTCCTGAACCATCAGATGTCATACTTCAGTTTTCTATAAGCATCTATTAATGCTTTAGAATCATTATCACACTCAGGATCCCAAAGGACTTTCAAATGTTATAATATCTTCTTAACAGACTACAATGATACACTCTATACTATACAAATAAGATTCTTCATTGTCAGTGAGACTCCTGAATCAGTAGATCACAAACATCAGAGTTCTGTTTACTATAAGCTATTTCTAATGCTTCTGATCCATCAAGGCACTTAGGATCCCAGTTGCCATTGTCTTTCAAATGTTGTATTGCTTTTATAACTGACTCCAGAGATCCCTGATTTCCCTTTACAACATAAGGAAGATTCTTCATCTTTAGTGAGACTCCCTCCTGAACCAGCAAATCACACAAATCATACTTACATACTATATATGCATTTGTTAATGATTCAGATGCGTCATCACACTTAGGATCCCAGTTGTCAGTGTCTTTCAAATGTTGTATTGCTTTTTTAACACATTTCAATGACACCTTAAATCCCAATAATACACCAGAAAGATTCTTCATCTTTAGTGAGACTCCCTCATGAACCAGTCTATCACATATGTCATACTTACATTGTTTATAAGCTTCTGCTAATGCTTCACATGCATCATCACACTTAGGATTCCAGTTGTCAGTGTCTTTCAAATGTTGTACTGCTTTTTTAACACGCTCCAATAAGGAATAACACACCAAATAAGGAAGATTCTTCATTGTTATTGAGACTCCCTCCCTAACCAGCCGATCGTACACGTCATACTTCTGTACCCTATAAGTTGCTGCTAATGCTTCAGATGCATGATCACACTCTGGATCCCAACTTCCAGTGTCTTTCAAGTGTTTTATTGCTTTATCGACAGTCTTCAATGATTTACTTCTTAATACCACTTCAGAAAGATTCTTCATTCTTAGTGAGACTCCCTCCTGAATCAGCAGATCACACACATCATACCTCGGTGTACTATAAGCATTTCCTAATGCGTTAGATGCATCATCACACTTGGGATCCTAATGATCAGTGTCTTTCAAATGCTGAACTGCTATCTTATAAGTCTTCAATGATGCCTGAAATCCCAATGCAACACCAGGTAGATTCTTCATTGTTAGTGAGATACCCTCCTTAGCCAGCAGATCAAACACATCATACTTCTGATAACTATAAGCATCTTCTAATGCTTTTGATGCATCATCACACTTGGGATCCCAATAATCAGTATCTTTCAACATTTTCACTGCTGTTTTCACACATCCCAGCGATCTCCATATCATCTGATGAAGATTCTTCATTGTTAGTGGGACTCCCTCCTGAACCAGCAAATCACACACATCATAATTCTGACATCTACAAGCATTTTCTAATGCTTCAGATACTTCATTACAATTAGGATCCCAGTTATCAGCGTCTTTCAAATCTTGTATTGCTTTCTTAACACTCTTTAACGATAAACTGCATACCACACCACTGAGATTCTTCATCCTTAGTAAGACTCCCTCCTGAACCAGCAAATCATGCACATCATACTTCCATTCATTATAAGCCTTTGCTAAAGCTGCAGATGCATAGTTATATTCAGGATCCCAGCTGTGTGTGTCTTTCAAATGTTGTATTGCTTTCTTAACCGACTCCAATGATATTCCAGCTCCCATTATAACACCTGGAAGATTCTTCATTGTTAATGAGACTCCCTCCTGAACCAGCAGATCATATACATCATACTTCTGTTGACTATAAGCTTTTTCTAATGCATCAGATGCACCATCACAATGGGGATCCCAGGTACCACTGTCTTTCAAATCTTGCATCACTCTGGCAGCAGCCTTCTGTGAACCAGAAATTGACACATAAACAAGTATGTCATGTGATACGTGTACTCCATTTTTCAGAAGATAATCTGCCACATCAAACTTTTCCATAACATAGGCTATGTACAGTGCTCTGGTACATGGAATATTCAAATGAAACTGTGGGTCAGCATCATCAAAATTCATAGTAAAACTGAAATAATTCCAAGATATTCTATTTGTCGCATCTTACTCCTCATCAGGATTCCACTGATTATGACATTTCAAATGTTCCACCACCTTCATTAAAATATCCATATCTCCAAGGTACACAGCATATTTTACATGCCGTGTATCCAGTATGATCTGTTCTTTCAATAAAATCTCAATCAAATTCTGGTTTCCCGATATATAGGATCTACACAAGGCATATTTGGCCTCCTTACATTCTGGATCGAAAATCTGACTCCTCTTTAAGGTCTCTAGGATAGTCTGAACTCTTCTTGGGTCACCATGTCTGGCAGCATTACAGAGACTTACAGGAGTATAACATGCTTTCATAGTAATTAGTTTGTCTGCAATCTGAAAATGGTGGTAGTAGAGTGCTAATTCCAGTAGTTTCTGCTTCTCTCCACACTGCCAACAATCAAAGATCTTTCTTTTATGTGCACACGACAAGAATTTCAACAGCTGACTATACACTAATCTCACTACATCTTCATCACTTTGTAATGTATACTGCATAAATGTCATACACTTTCCTTCTAATAAACAGCGCTCATATCCTGAACTAGAGTATGAACCATCCATAATAGTAAAAAAATCCTTCAGCACATTACCTTTGTGCAACTCGCATTTCAGTTTCGTCAAAAAATGTTGCTGTTTGAGAGCTGAATGTCTCACAACACTCTCCACAATTCCTCCCTTTACAACATCATGAACCATCCTCTCTGCCAGAACTCCATACAGAGATACTGGTATAAACACATTCTGAGAAGTATTGCTCTTGACTTCTGCAGTGTCGGTCATCTGATATAAATCTTCAGAGTCACTATATTTTACAACCATCTCTGGGCAACGATCCCCAAGGATCTGTCCTACAGCCTCAAAGACTGTAGCATGAGTGAACAATATGCAGGGTTTTCTAATTAGAGGCTTGTAAAAACTTAGTTGATATAACATGGACTTCACAACGTACAACTCCAAAAAATTTTCAATTGCTTAAATCCTGATATAAAGGCTAGATTTGCCGTAAAAAAATCCTTTATCACATTACCTTTGTGCAACTCGCATTTCAGTTTCATCAAAAAATCCTTTTGCTTGAAAGCTGAATGTTTTAAAACACTCCATACTGATCTTCCCTTTACAACATCTTGAACCATCCTCTCTGCCAGAAGTCCATACAGAGATACTGGTATAAACACGTTCTGAGAAGTACTGTCCATGACTTCTGCAGTGTCGGTCATCTGATATAAATATTCAGAGTCACTATATTTTACAACCATCTCTGGGCAACGATCCCCAAGGATCTGTCCTACAGCCTCATAGACTGTAGCATGAGTGAACAATATGCAGGGTTTTCTACTTACAGATGTTAAACTGATTTCATAAAACATGGACTTCACAATGTACAGCTCCAAAAAAGTCTCATAAACCTCTCTCAGTAATGTGATGGATGCCTCCTTTTCTGAAATACTCAGATGAGAAGCTAGTTCCATCAATAAATATTTGCTGGACTTGGGCATGGTTTTAGGTGATAAATGTTCCTCACATATTTCACCACTGCAAAAAAGAAAAGCCAGAGCTAGGATTTGTGTAGCCTCTAACTCAGTGATATTTGCAACAAAGAATTCCTTTGGAGATCTGAATAACTCGGGTCCTTTATCAAATGACTTACTATCCGCTGCAAATAGTGAACAGCACTGGGGAAAACCAATGAGCCCAGTAAAATTAGCTATGCATTTTTCTTTTTCATCTTCTTTCATGTTTCTTTTATGTCTATGAAGCTCTCTATTCAAAATGCTCATCTTCTCTGGATTTGTTAGTTGTTGTGAAGACAGCATCAGTGACAAATCTTCAGAAAAGAGTTTTAGTGATCCTAACCTGGAGTAAGCCTTTGACAATATGTCAACTCTGGTGGTAACAATGACCTGTAACTTTCCCGCATCAACATGTTCCTGTATGGTAGGTAGATATACCATCCACTCCTGCAAATGGCTAAGATCAATGTTATATTTTCCAAACACATCATCCAGCACGACAATGTCTACATGATGTGTGTCCACTGTCTTCTAATCATGTGCATTATAAAGCACCACACGTCTATCTCTATACATTTCATTATCTATCAGGTGAAGGGCTGTTGTTGTCTTGCCTTCTCCTGGGTTCCCATTGATAACAATAGATCTTTTCCCCTCGAGCAGTTTCTTAGCTTCTTCTGCTTGTTTTGTTGGAATGTATTCTAGTCTTCTAAGTGTATCAAGCTTGTCCTCTGTTTGATCTAGTAGAAAAAAGAAGATTCATTGAAAACACAAGAAAGAATCTATCACAAAGAAATTTCTATACAGCAAACAAAGCAATGATCTTTGCTTTTTAATACATGTTCTACACCCCACCCCCTCTATCCAAACTGTGACACAAGGGAAATAACTCAAAGTCTATCACATATACATTCAAACCTGTCACCTAATAATCAAAGAACCAACGTTCCGTATAAAATTAAACTTCATATAACAGAGGTTCCGTATAAAATTAAACTTCATATAACAGAGTCATTAGTTTATACAAATGTGGCTCTCTCATGCAGGTTCAATGTATTATGTGTCCTCTTCCTAGAAATACACGTTCAAAGTTGGTTAAAAAATGTCAGTGCCATGTCTATTTTGCTTATTTGCTCTTTGACTACCAACAATCATGCCAACTATCACAAATGGTCACCAGATTGGCATCTTATGTCTCAAGTTTATTAAATCACTATCCAGAACTTTAGGAGCTTTGGTGGTGATGGACCGATGGAATGAAGGATATGGAGGGTATTAACTGGTATGATAAAATAATAAATACTGTAGAACCGGTCTTGAATGACCACCTCTTTTGCCAAAAAATTATGGTCTCTCAAGACAGGTGGTCTCTCATAACAGGTCACAATGCTATAAAATCAATAAATTTGTGCATTGAGAATGTGGCCTCTCAAGACAAGTGGTCTCACATAGCAGTGGTCTTTCAAGACAGGTTTTACTGTATATGTGCAATAGCCACTGTATAATCAGACAGAATCCAAATATGTTAATAGATTGCATATTACTGTCTGGTAATTGCTAATCATTACTATTAACCCTGAAACAAATAGTCAGACAAATAGACAGAGGACTAAAATCAGTTTATATTTTAATAGCATTGAGGAAGAAAAAAATTAATAATTAAGAACACAGAATACACTTTCTAAGTTTGAAGTATAATATAAACATGTAGTTACACCGGGTTCAATTTATTCAAATTATACGCATATGCTGTGTCTTGGTTTTTAAACCATTTACAGTTACACCAGTCTTGAAAGATCAGTTTTAGGAGATCACTTATCATGAAAGACCAGACTGTTCATGTGCACAGCACCCTGTATTACATAATGTTATAACCTCTCATGAAAGAACACCCATTTTGAGAGGTTACTTTTGGCTGAATGAAGGACTGGTCTCGCAAGCTAGGTTTCAATGTAAATACAAATTATTTAAATATTCAAGGTGGTTTCACAATATCAATGCAAAGGTGATAAATGTAAACAAAACATATTGTCAGCCATAGTGTGTTGGATTAAAGTCTATTTTAATGAGTTATGCATTCCTGTTTTAAATTATTTTCATACTTTTTATGCAATGCACCAAACCCACTTTACCTACAGGGGTATAATCGACCTGATCTCAAAGCAAATCTGCTTTCCCCACAATGATATGACAGACTTGATCCCGGACTACAGCTGCTTTACCCTTAGGGGTATAATAGACCTGATCCAAAACAGAAACATGAATAATGAGCATGGTTATTGTGAATGCACATCAAACAACAATTAGACAAACCAAAATATTGACCCATAGATGACAGGTGTTTCAAAAGAAGCTGCTAAATGTTGATTTTTCACTGTATATCTGTACAGGAATCACCTCCTACCATTCAAGAATTTCAAAATGTTTAATTAAACCTTTTTTCTTATGATACACTGCCATAAATGGTCAGTAATCATTTATCCAATTAAGATCAGCATCTTCTTCCATTCAACACAGATCAGTCTGAGATTAGAAGCCACTTGCTTTATCCAATTTGGCATCACTGAAAGCATCTGGCTGACACACGAGTCTTATCAAAGAAAACCATAAATGAGATGTTTATTTTCTTTAAGGTGGCACTCACCAGTTTCATATTTTGCATAGGGTTAGAATTTTAACGAAAAATAATTTCCATGGTTTCCTCACTGGTTATACTGGTTATTTAGAAAAGACCTTGCATACCTTAGGTAGTGTTCAAAGAACCTTTAATTCCTTTATTTTGGTGTATGACTGATGGGTGTAACATGGGTTATAGAGTATACAGCTTAGCCTTACTTAATATGTGCACCTTTCAAAAAACTGCTAGCTCTGCTTGGTTATTTTCACTTCCTGGGCTTTAGAGGTAAACTGTAGATAAAAGAGCTGATAACTTTCTTTTCCATTTTATATATTTGGCAATTCATTCATTGCACTTTCAGAAGCTGGTATTGTCTAGTCTGGCAAAATTCATTTTCCCTATTTTAGTAACTGCTAAAGATAGTGTACTTCAGACTAATTCAAACTGATTTTTTTGGCACAAGGGAGCAGTCATTTTGGCTAGCTGTGTGCTTCGATCATGTACAATTTCCACAAGTACAATATCCAAAGAAATTTCAGCCACAGTACATAAAAGTAACATAGAGGTATTCTAACATTCTCTCCATGGTGCATGTTGCAAATGTAAACAACTTCACCATACACCCACCACTCTCTCAGAAGTTCATAATATCTGTAGAGTGTCCCCTTCAAGCCACAAACAATAATAAACAAGAATGGTAATAATGTGCTAATAATGAAGTAAGACATGCTTGAATTTTGGCTAATTAAAATTCAAAAGTTGATTTGTAACAAATCTTGCCCATTTTCTCTAATTTGTGCAGGATGGGGGTTGTTGTTGCTGTTGTAGGGTTTAACGCCATTTTTCAGCACAAGATAGGCTATACATGGCAGCCAGTATAATTGGTGGAGGAAGAACCCTGGAAACCCCGGAAAGAACCACCAACCCATGAGAAGCTACTGACACGCTTTCTCACGTACCCACGTTAGCTGAACCTGAGACTTGAACCCATGCAGAGGTGAGATGACAGTGATCCGGAACAGTGAGCGCTTTAGACCACTTGGCCACTCGGAACCCCCAATGGGGGGGGGGAGGGGAGCCAATAAGAAACAGAAATGTAGGAAGATAGATTAGCTGACACTTACTGATATAACATACTATTAATGCCAGTGAGTATCGACATATCAAACATTTTGCTTACAGTCTGACCTAAACTTAATTGATAATTGCATATGACAGACAAAAATAGAACATGATCATAACACTAATATTGTGACATATTGGACATTCATCAAAAGTCAGTTTACTTCTTTCAATTATTTTATATAATGCACACACCCAGTCTGAAGAAGTTAATGTGCATAGATCTCACTCATTTTTGAACTCATCCATGATCATGATGCAAGTACATTAGCTTGACCAATATAGATCAGAAATATAACTTCCAGCCTGGTAACAACATGAACCAATCAGACACAAGATCACAACATTAATATACATGGATCTCACTCAATACTGAGCTTGTCTGACATACCTGTGATATAATCATATATTCCAAATCTGATCAAATCCAAATTAAAAAATATGAACTCTAGGGTGGTAACAAACTCAGCCAATCAGATGCTAGATCACCTCATCAATATGCAATGATCTTGCTCAGTATCAAATTTTCAATATCTTGATCATCTAATTAAGTCAATCAACTTGATCAAAAACACAACCTGGAGAGCAAATACTGAAGGATGGACACCAAAGGATGAACACATAGGGATAACATAATTCATTCACTCAGTTTGATGGCCAGGTGGGTTAATAATAATAATAATAATAACAATGTCTTGATGTTTTAAAGGTTACCAAAGCAGCCTCTATGAATTAATCTCCCTTGCAGCACTTGATGATGGAAAACAATGCATCACATAAGCTCAAATGCTGTTGTGGTATGTGAGTTAAAAAGATAATCATTTGTGTGTGCATGTATGTTTACACTTACTTTTTAGCTGTTTAAGGCTATTATTCTCTGGTCTTCTGCTTCTTGCAGTTTCTAAAGCTAAAAAAAAAAATGCAATTTTCCACAATTAAAATTTCATTGTTTAAAAGCATTTAAGCTATACTTATTGGCAAAATACTGTAGATTTTTTTTCTTCTAGTTTCTAGTCAATTATTTTCACAGGATCAGTTTCCTGCAGTTACTTAACATATTTAAAAAATTTAGGAAAGTAACATCAAGAGTAAAGCAAATGAGCACATGCCGTTAATTCAACACCTACAGACTGTGATGTTAATATTTTTCAAAATTACAATATTTTTATTGTAAGATGCTTACATACTTATTCTGTATGTATGATCTAAAGAAGAGAATTTTTTATGACGAAAATGTACTGTACAACTCATTTTTGAGACCCTTTATTGAATTTGGCCCGTGAAATCTTCACCATTACATCTAGTCCACCTATTGCATACACTTCACCCATATTTAGGCTTCTTCCCAAAAAGACTATTTGACATTCAATACAGAAATACCATCAGAAAGACTGTTGAAGTGAGGAATGATAATAATAATTCCCATTATATAAGCCGTACTAGTAGATGATAACATGGAAAGAATTGCATTAAAGTTTTCAAGGTCAGTAAATGTTAACAGAATTTAAATTATGATTTGAAAATTTTTTAAAGTATTAGAAAATTGAAATCTTGTTTGTGGGAGGAAGAAAGTAAAATTTTTATTACCTTGTGCAAAAATTCTAACTGAAATTATAGTTTGCAGAATCTAAGTTCAAAATGTATTGAATTTATATATTTTACATTGATTACATAGACCTTGTCAAATAATTCACAGAAATTTTTCCATGTTTTATTGACAATTCAGAAGTTTCATTTTTTTTATTAAGCTTTGATTTTATTGGGAATATTTTCCCTGAAATTTATACTTTTTTAAAATTTATTTTTTATAAAAAATTCTAATTCCACTGAGAAAAAATACAGAAGAAAAGTTTGAAACTAGTATAATTATATGTGCACTGCGAGTGACAAAATGAATATCCTATATATTAGTTTCAAGTCTACTATCTGTATACAATCTACCCATTTGTAGATTCTTCTGAAAAAGATTACATTTGAACTTCCAGTTTCCATTTTCAGCAATTTCAGCCAATCAGTCACCTTGATTCTCTTAAACTGGATAGTTAGTATTCCACCACATATAGACTAGTATCATAGCTCACAAAATAATTAGTTGTACAGAAACATATTTAATATTCCACCAGAGATAGACTGGTTCCATATGTCACAAAATAATTATTTTTATGGAAACATATTTACTATTCCACCTGGTATAAACTAGAAACAAATGGAATATGGTATTGCTCTTTTGGTGATCCAGGAAAATGATGAATCAAGGGATACTCATTATTCCATAAATGTTCAAGTCAAACCTTAATGAAATATGAACTAGAATTAGTGTCTGTAAAGCATGTATGCCCCCACTGATGCAAGGTTTCATTTTTGATGACTGCCAACAGAGGTCTGTCACATTGTGCACATGCCCAGTATTCTTCAAATGATGGTATATCCTGTGAAAACTTCAGATGTTTTACTCTAGGGGGCAAACCTGTCAGCTACTCTGTGGTCCAGTAAAATATGCTTCTTTAATAATATCTAGCCAATCATAATACCTTTGCAGAACTACTACTACCTTGCAAATGAAGCCCACAATTCTAAAATGTGGTGTTCCATTGTGACCCAAGGGGTACAAATGAGTTCAGTGCACTCAGGTCAATAACCTGGCAAAGAGTGCAGCATTTGTAGCCAAGGGAACCCTGGACAAAGGAGATGCACTGAAAGGAATACTGAGTCCCTATCTTGGAAACCATTTGTTGGGTCAATAGGTCATCATGGCAAATCTTTTCCCATTTGGCAGCAAAGAATTGGAGCCTTCCCTTACTAGGATCTCTGATATGGAGGGCATGAAGTTCTTGTTATTTGAAATGGGGAGGCTCTTGTGGAGAGAGATGCTGGTAAAAACGATAGCCCTTTCTCTGCCTCTTGTCAACTTTTGTTTGGGAGAATTGAGACTTGTAGTAAGCAGTCCAAAATGTCAGTCACTGACTGCCAGACTGTGGAAGTAACTGAAAGTAGATTCTTCCTTTAGTTAATAAACAACTGGAACTGTAGACCAGATAGTTATTTCTGAGGGAGGACAGAACTCCGATGGCAGTGGGCAGAAAATTTCTTCAATCCATACCTGTAAGGGTGAGTTTTTATTCATCATTGTAAGATCTAATAATGACAAGGGACTTATAAGAGCCAGTTTTTGTCATCTTTGCATAGAGGTGGTGAAGCTGATGTCTCTTGTGCTACACGCAAAGTAGCTGGAGAAGAATGTTGAGGATGGTGGCTCATTATATTTATATTTGCAGCATGTCTTGACTTTGATACAGTAACTTCCTAGCTGTCACTAACTATAGGTTCCTTTTGAGTGGCAAAGGAATGAGAACAAGTCAAAATGACATCTCTTGGATACTGAGCTACCAGACTGGGCATCATACACCCTATGACAACTAATCACTTTAAACTATTTTGTTACTCTCTAAATTTAATGACTTACCTTTACGAAATTTTGATTTAATGTGTTTACATTATGTTTAATCTGTCAGTGAATTCAGTTTTGATTCTAGTCTCCAAGCTGTGTGTAAAAGCCAAATATGCAGTACAGTGTAATGCTGAAAACATTCATTCCAACACATGGACATGTTCTGTATTTCTATTTTTTTAAACTAAAAAGCAACACAAAAATGTCAAGCTTACCTCTCTGCGAAGAAAGTTGTTCATCACTTTTCTTTTGTTTCTCAACAGCAGCAACTCTTCTTTCTATTCCCTCTACATGTTTCCTCGTTTCCTCTTGGTTTTTCTTAGTTTCCTCTATTTGTTCTTTAGTTTCCTCAAGCTCTTTTTCCAGTGATGATACTCTTGCTTTTAGTTCTGCTTCCACTCTAAACAAATTACTCTGCAGGTCCTTGACATCCATACCAATAGTTCTGATGGTTTCTGTGATTTCTGTGTCAATAATACCTGGGTTTTTGTCAAAGAATGACACCATTTTGTCATAAATAATTTTGAGCTGAAAGAGAAAACATCTCCAGTATAAACTATTTAAGAATTATATTTATTTTGTACTGTATCTCGCCTAATATTTTCCCATCATAACTGATCTTTTAATATAAATCGGCTCATTACCATCTCTAATGATGACACTATGAAAAAATGAATTCAGAACTTTGGTGAGCATTTATGAGTCAGCTGCATCAAATGAACTTCAGACTGATACCACATATTAATTTCAACATTTAACATTTTGCATTCTGATGTTCACTTGCAACTATTTCAAGCATGATGCATGAGTGTGATTGTGATGTTTGTATTTTTAACACAGCTTTAACAATTTTTTAGTCATATCGCTACGATATCTGCAGTGTGCCAGTTTACAGTGAAGTCTAGCACTGGGGTATATTACTGCAGACATGCAGCATCATGTCCCATCCAGTCACACTATCCTGACACCAGGCTGACCAGTCTTAACTCTGACCTCTTAATGCTAAGTACCAAGTGAGGCAGCTGCTAGTACCATTTTTATTAAAGCATCCTTTCTTGTATAGGCATGGTAGTAAAGAGAGGTATACAGTCACCTATTTTGATGATTAAAGCATGAACAGTGAGAACACAAAATTTAACTAAAGTCACTGAAGCATGAAACATAGGTCACAGTTCCCTACTTTTGACATGAAGATGGAACATTCCCTCACCAAGTGTCATGAATTCTTGTTTAATAGTATTATACTGGAGGTATAAAAAAAACTGTGATCATAAGCCAAACACAAAAACTTAACACAAGCCAGTCTAACAAGAAACGCAAGTCAAAAGTATCCTTTTGTTGTAATGGCATGCTACTAAAAAGGATGCATAAAATCATCTGGTTTTTGTAAATCTGGAATGAACAGTGTTGGAGCCTGAATGCATGTTGAAATATTGGTTACAGTGACCTGCTTTTGTGATGAGGGTGTATTGCTCATAGTGGATGCATTCCCTCACCAAGTTCAATGTTTCTATGTACACAGGATGCAAAAAGACTATTTGGTCATGAGCTAAATGTGAAAGCCATTAAAATGTGAAATGCAGGTCACATTTATCTTTCTTTAGAAGATGTTGAACTAAGAGAAATGCATGCAATGATAAAGTCTGATGATTACTGCATTCAGAGCCTGAAAAATAAGCCTAAAAGACAAAATTTAACCAAGTAAGTGAGGTATGAAATATGACTTACAGTAACCTACTTTGTGATGAGCATGTAGTCATCAGCAAAACATTAAGTATACAATGTGCATGAATCCTGAGCTGAACTAAAAAACTTAAGCAAGTACAAATCTAGCCTCCTGCGTGTTTTTGTCAAAGAAGGATGCCATTTTGTCAGAAATGTTATTACCAGAATGAGTAAACATCCTCTTGTATTGATTATTCCAGAACTAGATTAATTT
>JAECUM010034195.1:0-33752 GCA_016617855.1 Megalonaias nervosa
ATCTCTTTCAATATACTAGTACTCCATTAATTTATTTAGATCAGAGTACTATTATTATAATTTAACTCATTCATTTTCTTCTTTCCTTTGTAAGGGCCATAAAATCTAATTTGAAGAAAGTTTTGAAGAATGAGCAAGAGAGAATGAACTCTATTACAAAACTCAAAAATTCTTTCAAGTAAAGTTCTGTGAAACCATAGTTTCACTTTTGACTTGAATTGCCCTTTACCAAATTCAAGCATAACAAGCTGGAAAACTTCAGACATAAAATTTGGCCCTTGATCCGATTGGACAGATTTAGGAAGGCCAAATTGAGTGAAACACTTTATCAAAGCATTTACTATGGTTTTGGTTTTAATATTCCTCAAAGGAATTGCCTCTGGGAATCTTGTTGACATACACATTATGGTCAACAGGTCTTGGTTGCCTGACTTCGTCTTAGGTAAGGGACCAACACAATCTACTATAATTCTGCTAAATGGTTCATCAAATGCAGGAATAGGTTGCAGATGAGCCTTAGGTATCTTCTGATTGGGTTTTCCTACCATTTGACAAGTATGACAAGATCTACAAAATTTACAAACATCACTTTTGATTTTTGGCCAATAAAAGTGAGTCAAGATCTTGTGATAAGTTTTATTTATCCCTAAATGACAGCCAGAGGAGTTTCATGGACCAAACTAAGTATTTCCTGTCTGTAAGATTTTGGAACTACAGTCTGATAGTTGACTGACCATTCGTCATTAGCAGGTACCTCGGGAGGTCTCCATTTTCTCATAAGAATTCCATTTGCCTAGCAACAAATGAATGCCCTCAACAGGTAAAGTAGACACTATACCGACTCACAGGTCCTGAAACTAAGTCTGATGACAAATTTACAGAATGGAGAGGAACATTAACAAACCCACACTCTACTCCCTGAATGAGAACACTCTCATTAGAACAGGACTTCTCAGAAAAAGGCAAAGTACCTGATAATAAAAGACTCTGAGAAGCTCCTGTATCCCTTAAAATTTTAATAGGGATAGGATTGGCCAAATCACCCAAGAGTGATATAGAGCCCTTCGACATGAATGGTTCATAATTCTCCATAATACAATCAGACTGGGGTTTATTAGACCCAATAAATCTATTGCTTTCAGTACTTGACTGTGACCTTGACCTCTTAGAAATAAGAGCATTTGGGATAGGTCTATCTTGATTCTGATGCCTATATTTCAATTTGAAGCAATCAGAAATGACGTGTCCTTTTTTCTTGCAATAGGTACACATTGGAATAGACAAGGATTTTGAATCAAGTTTATCAGAAGCTTGATTTTTAGAAGTTGTGCCAGACTGAGTTTTAGAATGAGTCGTATTAGGCTGAAATACCTTTCTACCAGTAGACTGCTGAGTGAATGATTTGCTTACAACAGGAACTTTATGAGTTAAAGAATACTTATCAGCAGCAAGAGCAGCATTTTCCGAGGTTTAGATCTTATGCTCTTCAAGATGATTCTTAATGTCATTAGGAACACAGTTTTTGAACTCTTCAAGTAACCCAAGTTGTTCGAGACTTTCATAATCATGTTCAACTTTCTTGGTTAAGCACCATCTCATAAATAACTGCTCTTTTTCTCTTGCAAATTCAACGTAAGTTTGTCCAGATTCTTTTTTATAGTTTCTGAATTTTTGCCGATAAGCCTCAGGGACTAATGCTTAACCCCTTAAGATTCACTCCTTAACCAAATCATAGTCAGAACATTGCTGTACTGACAGGGATGCATAGATATCTTGGGCCTTGCCAAAAAAGTACACATTGCAATAATTGAGTCAAATGCTCCCTTGGCCATTTCAAATTTTCAGCAACTTTTTCAAAATAAATAAAATATTTGTCTACTTCTTTTTCTCTAAAAGGGGGCACTAACCTGATATTTCTTGTAATGTCAAAACTTGAATTTGTATGTAAAGTGGGATCATGCTTTTCATTTGCCAGCTCAAATTCTTTCATTTTAATTTGAAATTCCCTTTCATCCTTCTCTCTTTGTAATTGCATCTGTCTCTCTCTCTCCTCTTTCTCAAATTGTAATTTCATTTGTTTATCATTCTCTCTTTCCTGTCTCTCTCTCTCTCTCCTTCTCTTCAAATTGCAATTGTTTCTCTTTCTCTCTTTCCTCTTTCTGAAGCTCGAACTTCCTTAACTCAAATTCCATCTTATATTTCATTTTTAATTCCATTACTTTTATGTCAGAGGCTGATACCGACTTACTGACCAAAGCCAAAACACTTTTATCAAGAACATTCTTCTCTACCAAATATTGAATCAAAATATTTTTAATTTCTTGTTTCGTTAAGGAAGATTTTGCTTCAGAAAGATCGTACTTTCTGGCAAGTTCAAGCAACTCATCTTTTTTCAGGCTATTCAACTGCTCCTGAGTTGGACTAGAAAGAAAAGTTTCCACTTTTGATAATATTGTGAATGAAAGCCTGTTGTTTTCACTAAAGATTTCAAACAAAATGTAAAATAGTACTTGGGATTTAAACACTAGGGGAATTTAAATTTCAAAAAACAATTTTCTGAAATATTTTAGCCAAATTCAAATATCCAAGAATGAGGCCCCAATTTGCTCCTGTTACGTGTAGGCTCGTACAAAAATAACAAGAGAAAAGAGTGAAGCCAACAAGCTTTGTATATTTTGACAAAATAATTTATTTCCCTAGAAAACAATGTAAAAATTGGAAATAGGACTTATGGTTTGTGAATATAATCCAAAATTTAATCCTAAGATTGAAAACTCCAAGTTACAATACAAATTACAATTACAAATTACAATAAAATGTAATGGAACAAAAATAAAATGAAAAAGAATTTTAAAACTAACACACAAGCAATTTAATTACATATTCATAACACTTTGCACCACTAAACTTTGAATATTTATAGGGTTTTTTTCCTTGCAAATAGAAAATGGCAGCCTATTTGATACTTGTGTATCTTGTTTATTGCTCAAATATTATCATATTAACAAAATTATCAGGGAAAAATGATCATATTAGCTAATCTCAAACCTACTATAGTGTGTATTCGTACACAAGAAGAGAACAGGAATTATTACATTTTTATAAAGAGGAGAAATCAGAAATCGCCAACAATCATGTAGACATCGTATAACACAAAGGTTTCATAAGACTCTAGACTTAGAAAGTTTGAAAATTTCAGTTAGTATCGTTCTCTTTTTTATAGTTACTTCTTGCTACTTTCAACATTCTCAGATACAATTCTGTTTCTTTAGACATAGACATGGATAACGTAACATTCAAAGGTTATCCAGTCATTCACTTGAAGACATTCACAGGTTATCTAATCATTCCCATGCAAACAGAAAACATGATTCTGTCAGATTTCATTGTCTTTATTTTCTAAAATCTCATTATATAATCTGTTTGGTTTATGTATTGATGGTTTGAATATTACCTGTTGAAGAAATCTGCAGTAGATGGTGACCATTACCTGTTGAAGAAGTCTGTAATAGATGGTGACCATATCTGATGTAAATTTAATACACGTTAGTGTTATTTAAGACAATGAGAGTCATTTGACAGTGTATGAAATGAAACACTGATATTTACATGTTTATATTATTAATATCATTAACTTATTAATCAGTCTGTCTACATTATTAGTTATAAATATGACAATAACTATTGCATTACTGGTAAAATTTGACAAATCATTTATTAATTACAATGCTGAGAAATGTTGCTTATCAAACTTTTCAGGTTTAGAAATAATGCTATTTCAATAGAGATGCATTTAATTGTCTTGTCTAACACATCCATGTCTCCATTCCACAGTTTCGGCCCATTGAGAAGATACTTCACAAAGCTATTTTCAAGAAGGTATATGTGCACCTGTCATCACATCCCCTTTTTGTCACCATGGTTACACTGGGAAATGGTCATGGTCATGTCTTTGACCTTGTATTATTGTTTGATGTATAGTCTTTAGTGCACATTGATATTTTTCTGTCCCACTTGAGGGCCACCATTCTTAAGTATTTTTCTGTCCCACTTGAGGGCCACCACTCTTAAGTATTTTTCTATCCCACTTGAGGGCAACCATTCTTAAGTATTTTTCTGATCAATTTGAGGCACACCATTCTTAAGTATTTTTCTGATCCACTTGAGGGCCACCATTCTTAAGTATTTTTCTGATCCACTTGAGGGCCACCACTCTTAAGTATTTTTCAGATCCACTTGAGGGCCACTACTCTTAAGTATTTTTCTGTCCTACTTGAGAGCCACCATTCTTAAGTATTTTTCTGATCCACTTGAGTCCACCATTCTTAAGTGGCCACCACTCTTAAGTATTTTTCTGTCCCACTTGAGGGCTACCATTCTTAAGTATTTTTCTAATCCACTTGAGGCCACCATTCTTAAGTATTTTTCTGATCCACTTGAGGGGCACCACTCTTAAGTATTTTTCTGATCCACTTGAGGGACACCACTCTTCAGTATTTCTATGTCCCATTTGAGGGCCACCACTCTTAAGAATTTTTCTGTCCCACTTGAGGGCCACAATTCAAGTATTTTTCTGACCCAATTGAGGGTCACCACTTTTAAGTATTTTTCTGTCTTAAACTGTTAATGACACTGGCTTAATTAAACCCCAAACAAAAGTTGGCAGGGAATATAGGAATAGGTACATAGTCCAAGTAGTGGTCAATAAACTTGGTACACAATCTGAGTAGTGGTCCATAAACTTGGTAAACAATCCGAGTAGTGGTCCATAAACTTGGTACACAATTCGAGTAGTGGTACATACACTTGGTACACAATCCGAGTAGTGTTCCATAAACTTCATACACTATCTGAGTAGTGGTCCATACACTTGGTACACAGTCTGAGTGGTGGTCCATAAACTTGGTACACAATCCGAGTAGTAGTCCATACATTTGGTTCACTGTCTGAGTAGTGGTCCATAAACATGATACACAATCTGAGTAGTGGTCCATAAACATGGTACACATTTCGAATAGTGGTCCATAAACCTGGTACACAGTTTGAGTAGTGGTCCATAAACATGGTACACAGTCCAAGTAGTGGTCCATATGTGCCATTTGTTATTGATATTTCTTTAGATTGAATAGTTGTAATGTTTCTCTCATGTATCTGTCCATCCAGTGTATCCACACCATTGTTTCTGGGAAAAAACTCTAAAACTATTTGAGATGCCTGTGTGAAATTTGGTACATATATTACACTGTTGGTGCAGATGTGCATTTTGCTCTTCACACTTCTTAAGTTTCAGTGTTTTTATCATTTTATTTGTTGTTCAACCAGCCAGCCATGATTCACCATTTTGTTTCAGGAGCGAAAATCACAATATTTATCCCTTCACTGTACAACTTATAGAACAAACTTCCTGTATAAGAAATCCTTGACAACTCATTACATGTTATAACAGATAATTTGTTGCGGCACAGATAGAGAGGACTCTTTGCTTAAAAGTCAGATCAACCTGTGTCAAGCAACCACATAGGTGATTGCTTAATGCAGGTGTGGCTGTATAGTTTACTTATAGAAACAGGCGTGACAAGAATGTATGCCCTTTTCAGTAAAATCTACAGTGTACAGCTGGTTTGGTAGAACACTACATACTAAATAACATCTGTACATTACACTGCCAGATTGGTACAGCACTGCATTCTAATTAACATCTATGCAGTACACTGCCAGCTTGGTAAAGCACTTCATACTAACATCTATGCTGTACACTGCCAGTTTGGTAAGGTATAGTACATACTAAAATGTATGCAGTTCACTGCTGGCTTGGTAAAACACTGCATACTAATTAACATCAATGCAGTACACTGCCATTAACATTAATGCAGTACACTGCCAGTTTGGTAAAACACTATATACTGATTAACATCTATGCAGTGCACTGCTAGCTTGGTAAAACACTACATACTGATGAACATATATGCAGTACACTGCCAGTTTGGTAGAACACTGCATACTAACATCTACACTACATACTAACATCGATGCAGTACACTGCTGGCTTGGTAGAACACTGCATACTAATTAACATCTATACTGCCATCTAGGTAAAGCACTACATATTAACATCTATGCAGTATACTGCCATCTAGGTAAAGCACTGCATACTGACATCTATGCAGTATATTGCCATCTAGGTAAAGCAATGCATACTAACATCTATGCAGTATACTGCCATCTTGGTAAAGCAATGCATACTAACATCTATTCAGTATACTGCCATCTAGGTAAAGCAGTGCATACTAATGAACAAATCTGCACTAATATCCAAATAATAATCACATACTAAAAACAGCCCCTATAATTATTTACCCAAGATAAACACATGTATGTTTGTATAAGAAAATAAGATGTAAATCAGGTCTTCCTACAATTGTTCTGTTTCTAATTTACCGAAAACCTCAATTCTTTCTGTTCCTAATTCTATTACAGTACTGTAATTGTCTTTCACTTTTCTTCATAAACCCTTTTCATTGTTCTGTTTTGTTGACTTTGGTTGATAAGAATAAATATAGAAACTTCAAAATCTACTTGTCCTGATAAATTTCATTATTGATTAGAACATATTTAAAGGATGCACATACTATCCTCACTAGTTTTAAAATGTAACTATATACACATATTATCTACATGTTACAATATATTAAGAAATTTGGGTATGAGACTAAAAGGAAATATTTCAGAATCTTGATAAATAATTGTAAGGTTTTTTTTTTGTATGACCGTCACATTTTGTCTACAACAAACTCAAAAAAATCCCCCATTTAATAGTACAATCTTAATATCCTATATTACCATATATACTCACTTAAACATTGGGTCAAACTGCAAACAAAGTGGACCCATATCTGCCAGTGTATAATGTTCTGGCAGATCAGGGTATATATTGTTTTGTTAAACTGATTAGTCCTAACAAACTGCAATGAGTCAGATCTGCTGGCAGATTATGCAATGGCATAAAGGGTCACACACATGGTACGACAACTAGTACAAAATTCCAGGGGCCCACAATGTTCAAGGAGCTCACCACTGAAGAGAAGAAAATTTGTTTGTATTTCAGAGGGGCCTACTGGAGAATTTTTTCCTAGGGCAGACAAATCATGTCTGTGGCCCTGATGGCATATCAGGGTCTATGTTGTTTGCAGTTGTATCAGACTTAGGAGTACTTATGGTGCTCATATGGGATATTTTGATGTGTCAGTGACTGATTTTGATGTGTCAGTCACTGATTTTGGTTTACCTTTGCATTAATCATGGTTTTTTATGCACATTATATGTTTGAAACATCGATGTCAATATGAAAGTATACGGTATGTCCAACGGCAAACACTGGCAATTAGAAGGTGTCTTATGGCACACACCATCAGTCAGTGCTGACTACTGTGAACTATTACAATGAGTTTATGCCCTGGAAAGCTCTCATTTACTCTGAACAAAAAAAAAATTTTTATTATCAAATCAATGGTCATGAGAATTTATCAGAACATTTATAAAAGCTGAAAATATGTAAATCAGATTTAAAATTTCAAGGAAAAAAAATGCACCATTAATTGAAACTTTTCTGTATAAATTGACCAATCATATGAACTGCAAACATTCTAATATGTAGCAAATGTTATATCATTATATAAGCAGGGCCAGGGAATAAGGCATCTCTGCATGACCCTTGTGACTTTCACATGGCTTTAAATATCATGGCACATTTCATATACAAAAAAAAACCTGTCTATAAAGGACACTCAGTGAACCACTGAAGTCTGACCTTTGCGGGCATGCATCATTTATATAGAGATAAATATTATATGAAAACAAACCAAAAAAAACCCACAAACTCAGTCCTCAATGAACATGTGTCCTTTATCTAGAGGTTTCTGTTAAGGCAGATTTTTTCTGTATATGCTGAGTTTATTAAATATGAGAAGAAATATCAAATATAGATGTGTGTTGGAATGGTACTTGAGTCTAAAAATTAAAATGGAGATTTTAAAATCACAAGAACAGTACTTATTATTGTTATTATTATTTTCAAAAGTTTCTCATTAGTTATGATTTATTTATTATTTTCTTCAGCTTGGGATCAGGCAATGGGCAATAATCCAACTGTCCTCTCCTATTTGATTCCTTTAATTGATTGGACATTGTATTTCCCATGGTATATTAATTAAATGTCTTTTTGAAAAGTTAGTTTTTCCCATCACATGCTGGTTTTGCAGATTGTATTGGCAAATAATACTTGACGTTTTTAATAACTGTAAATCATAATATTTTAATTTGATTCCATTTTCATTCATTTAATTTAACCAGCATACTAATGAATTGAAATTTTGATGAGCTTTTCATGGGACAGTTTGCATGTTGTGTTTTTATTAATGTAAGTATAAAATTTGGAATTTAAGTTTCTCACTAAATTCACGAAAGTTCCCAAACATCTTCTGATTTAGTTATTTTCATCTCAGCAAATCTTTCATGATAAATTTATGAAATATGTTGTCCTTTTTATTTTTCAAATATTTCCCATAGGTGGATTAAAAACAGGGTTTCTCTCACACTTCAAGGAAAAAAGTCTAGAATGCTGACCTTAACAAATGAGGACTTCTCCCAAAATCTAGAGTCCCAGTTCAGTATCACATTTGAAACAGAAGAATCTATTTCTGCAAATTTCTTTTAGAATTTTGCAGATCTATTACAGATTCCTGTTGATGTGAAGTCATGCTAAATATGAGACAAATGCCCCAAATCAATATTTAAAAATGAAAAATTGGCATATTTTAGAATTACTTTTGATATCCTGCCAACAAAAGTTGAAGGGTATTATAGTTTACCGTTGTCTGTGTGGTCAGGTAGGTGAGCATTAGTACTGACTTCCAGATGAGAACGTAAGTTCTTTATAACAGATTTCAATGCAGCATAATGCAGGTATCCTCTTTTGCCTAAGGAATTACCCTCCTGATTTTGGGATCAGTACCTCATAGTTCAAGGTAATTGTTGCTGAAATAGATTTTGTCTGTGCAATTAATTTTCAGATGATATCTTAAGTGCCACATAACATTAAATTCAGCAAAATTTACAACATTTGTTTCCCTTAGCCCTGGAAAAATTCTTATTTACTGGGGTGTGGGGGGTGGCAGTCATTAGCTTTAAGGTCAAGGTAACTGTTGCATAAAATAGATTTTGACTATGCATTTCAATTTGAAGATGGTAACTTAAGTTTCACATAACAGAATTCATTAATAGTTTCCCTTAGCTTTGGAAAAAACTATTGATTTTGGAGGGTGATTAGCTTCAACGTCAAGGTCACTGTCACTAAATATAGGTTGGGCCATTGCATTTTATTTCCAATAATAACTGCAGCATTACAGAATGTATTTGTATGCAACTTTGTATAAGTGTTCCCTTCTGCCCAGAAAAGACTCATATTGGGGATGGGTGGGTGGGTGTGTGCATGTGTGTGTGTGTGTGTGTGTGTGTGTGTGTGTGTGTGTGTGTGTGTGTGTGTGTGTGTGTGTGTGTGTGTGTGTGTGTGTGTGTGTGTGTTTTCAAGGTCAAGGTCACTGTTGCTAAAAGTAGATTTGGCCATTGCATTTCATTTGGGACCAAATCTTAAGTTTTCTTCAACCAATTTAGCAAAACTAGGTACATGCACTGTAGTCATTTTACCTAAGAAATAGCCCCATTGATTTGGAGTCTGTAGCATGAAGTTTAAGGCCAATGTTACTAAAAATAGATTTACTCTTGCATTTCCTTTCTGGACAAAATTGAATTTGTCTCAGACTGATTTCAAGGAAACTGGTATGTATGTTTGTCTTAGCCCAAAACAAATTGTGTAGAAAACACTAACCTCATGTTGGTGGTATTATGTGCCAATTTTGGTCCTCATGTTGATATTTCATGTTTTTTGGCATTGTATTATTTTGATTGAAAACATCAATCAGATGCTTTGACACCAAAGGAAATAGTTTTACCTTAGCATACAGCAGAATATAATTATTTATCCTAGACCTACTTTTAAAAAAAAAAAAATGGAGATCATTTTCCAGTATCTTGTTAAACAATAACAATCTGAAAAAACCTGTTCCTGACCAAAATGATAGAATGGAAGTCCTCACAGGCATCAATTCCACATTATGGTTAAAGGAAGCCTTTTTTATACAAGTATAGTGCAGTTAAATGAAATGATTTCATTTAGTTTCAATTTCTTATTTATTCATTCATTATTTCTCTTATCCTTTGATTTCATTTGTCACTTGAAAACTTTTTTTATGTGATCTTGTTTTCATAATTGATTCTATTCCACCTTGTTCGATTTCAGTCAAATTTAGTTTGTAAATTTATGCTGATGGAGAACGAGTTTGATTTCAAGAATTCAACATCATTTAAAAGGGTTATTTCCCTTTTGATTGCCCGTCCTCCCAATGTTGTTTTCACCAGGCATAACTTCATGAATGAATGTTTGATTTCAACTAAATGTAAAAGGTTCTTTTATATATTGATAAGTCCTTGAATGAGTTTGATTTCTAACATTCTGGAAAATCATTTACAGGATTATTGCCCCTGATTGCTCATCCTCCTAGCTTTAGTTTCTACAACATTACTCCAACACATATTGTTAGATTTAAACCAAATATGGCTTGCGTCTTTATATTGATGAGGTTTGAATGATTTTAATTTTTCAGCTTTCTTTGTCTTCATTTAGTAGAGTTATTGCCCCTGATTGCCAATACTTCTGAGGCTTATTTCTGTAGAATAACTTTACTTAACATTGTTGGATTTTTCAACCAGATTGGGCATCCAAAAGCGGAGAGACTGAGCCTCATTACTCTAGAAATTAGTGATACTTTTGAGGGATAATCTTATGTTAGATTGATCACTTTACTCTTTTGTTAGTTATCAGTATTACTAGCATGAATTTAGAATAATCAGTATTACATGTACCAGCATGAATTTAGAATAATCAGTATTACCAGCATGAATTTAGAATAATCAGTATTACCAGCATGAATTTAGAATAATCAGTGTTACCAGCATGAATTTAGAATACTGTGGATGTTATACTATAGATCATATTAAATTACCTCACAATTCCGACACTATTTCAGCACTGTGATCTTAGGAATAAAACAATAAAGTTCTATGTTCAGCTACAGAAATCTAATCTTTGCAAGTTACCATACTTTGCCTTTAAAAAAATACAGGAACTGATTCCAGGCAATGATAAGAAAGGTGTCTGTCCATGCTTCATAGGGGCTGTGGCTGTGCTGTATTGCTGGGATCCAGAGGTTTTCTGTTTTGTTTGTTAAAACCTAATAAAGGTGTTTCAGAGACCCAGAACTTCAAACCAGAAAGCAACCCTGTGAAAATATACATATTGCATTACATCACTAGTTTTGTTAAGTGTGGCAGATCACACGATAGGATGCACTGTTTTTCACAGCATGTCAGTATGTTGTAAATTGTACTAGTATTTTATCATAGCAAAACAGGGAACTACATGATTTCAAGACTTGTTGACAAAAAAAGTCAATGCAAAATATGTGTCCATAAACAAGTTTCTTTTTGCGCTACATATGCAGATGTCATCAGTCAACATTATGAAGTGTCATCTGTTACATTACAATTTACCAATTTGTATGTCCCTGCCATATAACTGGAGGGGTGCATAGTGTTAACCATGTCTGTATGTCCTGTTCCCATCATGGCCTGTCCCCTTACATTCATCACAATTTTTTTATTTCCACTTGGTTAAATTTATGGATTGCTTGGTCAGTTTTCACAGTTTTTTGTTATGATATTTTATATTAAGAAGATGAATACCAAGTTTAAGTATTTTCTATTTTTGCAGCAAAACTTTATGGAGTTATTGCTCCTGCTTTCGAAGAATTTTTGCTCTTTAATTGCATCATATTGATGGGGTGGGGGGCAGCATCAATGGCATATGGGCACATTTATAGCTACTAAAAGACTGTTTATTCATCTGTACATACCTGCTTGGGTCAAAGTCATCCCATACTTGACAATTGTACCTCCTGTCAATAAACAGTGATTGCTACAGTGTTCTATGTTAAGTAACCTATTGCCACCACCCTTGTTTTGCAAATGACTTGTCATTTAATGTTTTCATGTTTTCAGATGATCTAGGTCAACATCATGTGTAGTCTGTAACAGTAATGAGGTCTGTTACTGAAAATAATTCACTGGTCTCTCACTTTAAAATACATTGGTGCAACAGTCCACAATATAACATGGGTATAGTAATGGATCTCACATTAAACACCTCATTACAACACAATCCCATTATAACATGGGTATGGTCCTGGACCTCACAATAAACACCACAGTACACCACAGTCCCCAGTATAACATGGGTATTGTCATGGAATTGTTTCTACTGGATGAATTGCTTTCATGACTCCCTTGAACAGCATTGTTGTAAGGAACCATTGTACTCACCTTCTGTTTATTTTTCAGGTAGGTCCTTGCAAACCAGAGATTTCAATACTCAATAAAATTGATATTGCATAAAGCAAAAAGAGAATCTTCTCATTTGGTGGCATGTCCTTGAATCACACTGCCAACAAAGACTTCATTTTTGACTAAGTCAAAAAGATTGATTCATATAAAAATAAATGAATTCAATGTTTTACAGAAGTTCCTAATAAATGCATTCATTATTTTTTATTCATCTTTCAATTAGTTTTGTCATATTAATCAGTTACTAGTCAAACATGCTTGTCTATTGCACCATGGAGTCATTGTCACCTGTCCACACCTGTATTACTTTATAAACAGACCAGATGCTTAAGCAATATTCCAATGCTACGTATCCAAGTCCAATTTATCGGCAACCTCCAGTAGTTTGAATGATTAAATTCTCCTGTAATGTGGTTTGAAACACTTTTTTGTTAACCAGTTGACAAACTGTACAATCCAATAATGGATAAGTTGCTGTCAACTCATTTAATTCATTTGGTACCATTTTTCAAGGATTTTATGATTCCATTACACGTATCTACAAATTTCAGAACCCAGTTAAAAATTATTCAGATGTGATGCAAAATGAACCTACTTTACCATTAGCTACATGTACATGTATTGAAGTGTCATCTAGCCAATGACATGTCCATGTATTAAAATACCAACTGATCAGTGACATGTTCATGTATTAAAGTGCCGATTAATCAGTGACATGTCCTTATATTAAAGTGCCAACTAATAAGTGACATGTCCATGTATTAAAGTGCCAGCTAATCATTGACATGTTCTTGTATTAAAGTGCCAGCTAATCATTGACATGTCTATGTATTAAGGTGCCAAAAAGTGCCAGCTAATCATTGACATGGCTATGTATTAAAGAGCCAGCTAATCATTGAAATGTCTATGTATTAAAGTGCCATCTAATCAGTGACATGTCCATGTATTAAAGTGCCAAAGTGCCAGCTAATCATTGACATGTCCATGTATTAAAGTGCCAGCTAATCACTGATATGTCCATGTATTAAAGTACCAACTAATCATTGACATGTTCATGTATTAAAGTACCAGCTAATCATTGACATGTCCATGTATAAAGTGCCAAAGTGCCAGCTAATCATTGACATGTCCATGTATTAAAGTGCCAGCTAATCATTCTAATGTCCATGTATTAAAGTGCCAGCTGATCACTGACATGACCATCTATTAAAGTGCCTGCTAATCATTTACATGTCCATGTATTAAAGTACCAGCTAATCATTGCAATGTCCTTGTATTAAAATACTGGCTAATCATTGACATGTCCATGTATTAAAGTACCAGCTAATCATTGACATGTCTATGTATTAAAGTGCCAAAGTGCCAGCTAATCATTGACATGTCCTTGTATTAAAGTACCAACTAATAAGTGACATGTCCATGTATTAAAATGCCAGTGCCAGCTAATCATTGACATGTCCATATATTAAAGTACCAGCTAATCATTGACATGTCCTTGTATTAAAGTGCCAAAGTGCCAGCTAATCATTGGCATATCCTTGTATTAAAGTGCCAGCTAAAACATTGTTTTTAACAGAGCCACAAAGTTTGATATTCACAAAATAAATGAATGCATGGTATTAAGTCCATACTTAGTGCATTAATTCTTACTTTTTTTACTCACCTGTGAATAGGAAGTATTACTTTTATGGTGGAGGACATGTAGTTGTAGCAGCAGCATCCATGGTGGCAGCAACAATGAAAGTTTGGTAAAATGTTACTATATGTCAAAGGTTTGTACCCATATATGCATTCATGTCCTGCTTTCCCGTGTAAGCAATATGATGATAATGTTGCGGCACAATCTTTTATAACTAGAAATTATTTATATTCTGATTTTATATTGTTTACAGGCAACAGTTAGACAAGCTAGTTCACAGGCTCAACTAGAGCAGTTTGAACAAGAGTTGACCCGCCTCAAGTTGAAGCACCAGTTAGATGTTAAGGTATCTATTTCACATTCTTTGGATTGAGAAATATTACAAGTCCCTCAGAAAATATCATTATTCACATTGGTTCCAATTTTTAACTTAATTTACTACCTGTGTGTGTGTGTGTGTGTGTGTGTGTGTGTGTGTGTGTGTGTGTGTGTGTGTGTGTGTGTGTGTGTGTGTGTGTGTGTGTTGGGTGATTTTGAATTTTGATAATAATAATAATAATAATAATAATAATAATAATAATACTAATAATTATGATTTTGCTTAAAGAGAGTGATACAATTAGAGAACTACCAGAAATCTACCTTGAGACCCTCATACAAAGGAACTATTTATCTGTATGCACATTCACACACATACACATCCTTGATAACCTGTGCTCATTGGGGTCCAGAAACATGGACTGCAGCAAAAGGGAGAACATGAGTTACAAAGGCACCTTTGAACAATTATAAAAGAAATGGACATCAACAGTGAGAAGAGATGCATTTAGATGGTTGAATACATGCATTATAATTATATTGGGAATAATGCATTATAATTATATTGGGAATAACGCATTATAATTATATTGGGAATACACGCATTATAATTATATTGGGAATAATGCATTATAATTATATTGGGAATAATGCAGTATAATTGTATTGGGAATAACGCATTATAATTATATTGGGAATAATGCATTATAATTATATTGGGAATAATGCATTATAATTATATTGGGAATAACGCATTATAATTATATTGGGAATAATGCAGTATAATTATATTGGGAATAATGCATTATAATTATATTGGGAATAATGCAGTATAATTATATTGGGAATAACGCATTATAATTATATTGGGAATAATGCATTATAATTATATTGGGAATAATGCAATATAATTATATTGGTATAATTAAATGTCAATAAATAGCTGTTTTCAAATGATGTTTACTTTTGTGTATAAATTGTATTTATTTTGGACATAATATCTTTGAAAAATCATCAGAAACTATACTCCAAGAGGTTTCAAGGCACATCACATGTGTGCCAGTGAAAATAGATTTTACTACTTCATTTTTTGCATGTGAATGTGGATATATTCCTGTGTAAATGTTCATTCAGAACAGAATTAGATTCTTTTTAAGAGAAGATGGACATTTGTTTCAAGAAAAAAACAATGTTGAAACTTACTGTTGTTTCTGATTTTCTATTCTATCAGTAAATTATTGGTGTAAATAATAAAAAATTTATGCAGTTCCTTGATCAAACCTCTGAGTGCCAATTCAGACTGCTGAGTGCCAGTTCAAACCTCTCAATGCCAATCAAGAATTTTAAGTTCACTACATACTTGGATCTTGCTTTTCCATAATGAACCCTGTCTATGAAACTTAGCTTTTCATGCACTATGCACACCTTTCACTTGGTTCTCTTTGCTATTGTTGACTCATTTGCAAATGATTAAGATAAATCACTGGTTAAAGGTATATTCTGTAATGAAGTTACTTACATAACAATATTTAAAATATTGTTCAGTTCATCAATTAAAATGAGCTGACACATGATTATTACCACTTTTTAACTTTTCATATTCTACCCCCTTGGTTTGATCTAAAAGACATAATTAACATGATAATAGAAAGCAGGTCTACTTTTAATTGATTGTAACAATCCAACAAACACATTCTTCAAGATGCAGATCACAACACAGCATTTAATTAGCTTCTCACTAGTATCATTTTGACAGTCGATTTACACTTTTCATTTTCGAAAACAAGAGAGTATATCACATTTATGATGGTTACACTGAAACTGAGTTAAAAGATAAAATTGATATACAAATTTCACTTTTAAAATATTATTTAAATGGTATTTATGTTTTAAACAGGTTCCGTCAGCAGACTATACCAGTTTTGTCATTAAACAATATTTTGACATATAGTTATTTACAGTATATTGAGAATTTTTTTTTAAAAAAGACAATAAAATATGTGACTTCTTATTAAAAGTTGCTAGCTAATTTCTTGATATTGATTCAGAATTTCAGGGTACTAAATTGTGTTTTCAGTGATACCAATTTTGATAATGATTTTATTCCCACGTAGAAAATGGTGGCTATTTTGTTTTGTGTCAGAAAATAATTGGATCAACACCAGCCTCCACATTGTAAGTTATCTGGACACACTACAACAAGGGAGTGATGAAAGTCACACCTGTCCACACCAGCTTGGGTCAGCTTGGGTCAGCTTGGGTCATCTGCCTCAGTGTTTCCTTGAGAAAGGCACTTAATTCTCATTTCATCTGCATAACAACCATATAATATATTAAAAGTGTCATTGAAACCAATAAGAACAAAACAAGACGATCATTCACACTCAAGGGCACATTATTCAAATATTTTTAACAATATGCATTATATTTTTAACAATATACATTAATATTTTTAACATCTCTGAAGCCACATGATATATTGATTGTGAAAGGGAGGAATAGAGTGGGCATTTCTAATCCCTACTGATATACTGTTTGTGAGCAAAGTTCCAGAGTATTGGAAACTTCTTTTTAATAATTCCTTATTAAGTTTGGGAATTGTATGCAGTTTGGTAGACATGCATCTAAGCTGGGGAGTGATTCGAGGTTGCCTCTGCAGGAATAGTGATTGTATGATAGACAGGAGCACATTAATGGGTATCTCATACATTCAGTTAGCTTTTCTCATAAGGTTTTAGTCTTAATAGGTAATATTTATATCTTATCAACTAAGTTTTCCCTGTTTTCTGATTGGTCCAATATTAGCCTGAATGTTGTTTTCTTTTTAAGACATGTTAGCAGTGCAGTTTTTTTAATCATTTGAATTACCCCATTCTGTGTGGCAGTAGTCCTTATAAGGTTGTTTGTAGCTATTATAAAATAGTTTCCTATGCCTTGCTGGAATAAAATAGCTTGCTGAGAAACCATAAATTTTAATTAATTTTGTATATGTTCCATCAACAATATCTACAAAAACACCATCTACACTTTATGACAGACTTTTTACAAATTGGTATACTTCTGTTTTAAGTACAGTTGATAACTCTGTCAGCATATATTTGTCTGATTCCAGTGCACATTTGATTCACTTCAGCATTTCACCACAATGACATTTCCTCCCCTGTTCATATAACCTGTTGTACTCACATCATAGTCAATACATTGCTGATCAGATTATCCAAGAATTCATTCACTGTTGAAAGTCATCACTTATTCCATCATTTTTGTCATCTAGATGTGGTAACTTCATGAGATAATGATGAATGTCATTTCAATTATCATAGTTGGGGTCCTACTCTATATACTCATGTGTAAGGTAGATCCAATTACAAACTGCATAAACCCAGATCTGCCATCCCATATTGCCCCAACAGATCTGGGTCTCTGCAGTTTGTTAGAAGTGTTCAGTAGAACAAACAGTATAGACCCTGATATGCTGGCACATTATGTGATGGCAGATCAGGGTCAATGTTGACTTATAAGTATGTCCAGTATCAAGTGTGCATATTACGCTGTTACAACATAGATATCGTGGTATACTATATCATTTTCAGCCAAATTTACCACACATAAGAAAGTAAAATTGACAGTCTAAGCATACATTGAGTACCTAATTCAAATCTTTCAAATAAAGAAATTTCTCAGCCTCCCCAGTATATTATAAATTGCACCCATTATTTATCTGAATTGCTGATTGAGATATTGAATTGAATGTCTTCAGGCTTTTACAGTTTTGTTTTGTCTATTTGAAGTGCAGGAGAGTGTAAACAATTAATCCATTCTTCTTGCAGTGGGTGAATTCAGATAGGAGGTGAAGTTTGTGTTTGAAGTTTTAATTATGGCTAATATGAAGGAAGCATGCATTTGAATTTTACTTCTGTGTGTTAAATAGAATGTACCTGGCATTTGAATTTTACTTCTGTGTGTTAAATAGAATGTACCTGCCATTTGAATTTTACTTCTGTGTGTTAAATAGAATGTACCTGGCATTTGAATTTTACTTCTGTGTGTTAAATAGAATGTACCTGGCATTTGAATTTTACTTCTGTGTGTTAAATAGAATGTACCTGGCATTTGAATTTTACTTCTGTGTGTTAAATAGAATGTACCTGGCATTTGAATTTTACTTCTGTGTGTTAAATAGAATGTACCTGGCATTTGAATTTTACTTCTGTGGTTTAAATAGAATGTACCTGGCATTTGAATTTTACTTCTGTGTGTTAAATAGAATGTACCTGGCATTTGAATTTTACTTCTGTGTGTTAAGTAGAATGTACCTGGCATTTGAATTTTACTTCTGTGTGTTAAGTAGAATGTACCTGGCATTTGAATTTTAGTCTGTGTGTTAGATAGAATGTACCTGGCATTTGAATTTTACTTCTGTGTGTTAAATGGAATGTACCTGGCATTTGAACTTCACTTCTGTGGTTTAAATAGAATGTACCTGGCATTTGAATTTCACTTCTGTGTGTTAAATAGAATGTACCTGGCATTTGAATTTCAGTCTGTGTGTTAAATAGAATGTACCTGGCATTTGAATTTCACTTCTGTGTGCTAAATAGAATGTACCTGGCATTTGAATTTCAGTCTGTGTGTTAAATAGAATGTACCTGGCATTTGAATTTTACTTCTGTTTGTTAAATAGAATGTGCCTGGCATTTGAACTTCTCTTCTGTGTTTTAAATAGAATGCACCTGGCATTTGAATTTCACTTCTGTGTGCTAAATAGACTGTACCTGAGAATATTCAATGTTTATTCTCAGTTTTTCTACCTTTTTTGTGTAGTTTATGAGGAAAACATTTGAGTTTGAAACTTCTGTTTAAGGTTTGCATTTTATATATATATATATATATATAAAACAGGGTAAAGATTGAGTTTGAGATTTTGAATTTTCTCTCTATGTTTTAGCATGTGCCTTAACTGCTACATGTTAAACAGCATGTTCTTGAACTGGTGTGTGTTAAACAGCATGTGTCTGACCTGCTGTGTGTTAAACAGCATGTCCTCGACCTGCGGTGTGTTAAACAGCATGTGCCTGACCTGCTATGTGTTAAACAGCATGTGCCTGACCTGCTATGTGTTAAACAGCATGTGCCTGACAATCTCTGTGTGAATTAGCATGCCCCTGACCTTCAGTGTGTTAAATAGTATTCACTGACATTATGTGTTAAATATCTCGTCCCTGACCTTCAGTGTTTTAAATAGCATGTACATGACCTTCTGTGTGATAAATAGCTTGTCCCTGATGTTATGTGTGTTAAATATCTTGTCCCTGACCTTCAGTGTTTTAAATAGCATGTACATGACCTTCTGTGTGATAAATAGCTTGTCCCTGATGTTATGTGTGTTAAATATCTTGTCCCTGACCATTGTGCTAAATAGTTTGTCCCAGACCTTCAGTGTGTTAAATAATTTCCCTGAACTAAATTAATTCTGTTTTAACCAAGTTTCACTGATAAATTTGCAAATGATGGGAAATGTTTGAGATGAAAGTTTGTGAGTTAGTTCTGAAATATCTGATTTCCATAATTTTTTTAAAAAGGATTGGACTACAGGTTCTCACAATTTAGAATAATGCTCCTTCCCTACAAAATACATGGATAGCAGCAGAAGAATATTACCATATGATATTATGGAAAGACAGACAGACAGACAGACAGAGGCAGAGATGGGGAGAGCGAGAATGTTACAATGGCAGGTGTAAGTAATGTACATTATTAAGACTATCAATGCTAGAGATCTAGAAGACCCTTTAAGGATTTAAAACGGGGAGAAAAAAATAATATAGTGAACATTTTCTGAACAGTCTGATAAAATGCTTGGTTTCTTTTTATACAGGTCTGAAATATATAGAATAAATGCAAGTTTTCATTCGCATACCAATCCCTGTAGGGAGTTTATTGCAGTCAATTTTATTGAAGTAAGAGCTTGTGAAATTTACACCAGTCTGCTTATATAGGCCAACTGGTGTTTTTTTTAAATTTATTTTGAGAAGATGCACCTCTCATCAAACCAATCACAATTCTCAACTTGCTGATTCTGTAGGCAGTCTCTGGCACTAGTGTGGTCCATATTTAAGGAAGCACCTTCTTCCAAGAGATTCTTGTTCATGTTTGTCCTTTTTTTTTTCGGTATGAATCCTATCAAGATAGCGTCACTGTTATGACTGACAGCACATTCACAATTGGACATGTCACTGTATAGGCCACATGTGCAAACAGTTGAGAGCAAGTTAAAGTTTGCATTATGGTTTTAGTTATATATATATGCAGTGACTGTGCAATCAAATTTCACTTCTGTATATCATGAAGCATTTTCTGGACCTTTGTTGTTTTGGGGTTTTTTTGCATTTTTTTGCATTTTAATATAATTTTATGCATTTTTATTACAGTTTATAGTGAAAAATATGATATCACAGTTCTGTCTTAAATTTGCTGAATCATTTCAAAGTTTTAAAATCCTTTCTTGCATTTTTGAGGCCAAGTTTTTGATTTGGTTTCAGAGGACAGGAACCATTCTTGTATGATTCACAATAAGTACAAAAGGATATATAGTGTTAACCTCATCAGCCTGCCCATCCTATCTTTCAGTCATTCCTTGGTTTAGATTTGCATTGGTTTAGGTCAATTTTTCAGGCACTCTCAGTTTTAGGGTCTTGTAATTGTTTGCGTGGATCCAGATTGAGAAAACAACAGACCCTGAAACCGGTAATTTTTCAAAATCTGTATTTTGCATTTGAAATGTTTTTGCAATTCAGTTCATTTGTTTTACATTCATGTTTGCATTTCAGCTTTCTCCTCATCATTTTTTATTTTTGTTCGTCATTTCCTTTCATTTTTGTTCATCATTTCCTTTCATTTTTGTTCATTTGGAACAAAATGGGTTTTCCATAAGAGAGTGTGCAAGGGAGAGAACTATTGATTAGCATCTTGTCCTATTCAAAGTATGCCTTAATAAAGTAATATATGCATAAAATGCAAATGACAGTACATGTATTGAGTTTATAATAAATAAAAACAATCACAGCTGCAATAAAAGTTTGACCCCCAAAAAGGCAAATGTAAAAAGCTGGGCTTAGCATGCAACATGTATACTGAAACAGACTGGGTTGTCAATATCACATTTTATTGACTGACCAGGTTACAAGAGATAAGGAAGGAACATAAATATTTGAGGTATAATTTTAAAACTAAAGCATTTAATGTCATCAAAGCACTTTTTATTTCATATTTTGTTCAAATAAAAATTGTACAGATTCAAACACTAGTGAGATGTTGTAAAACCAAGGGCAATTGTTTATCTATGCCCTGACAAGAACAACATGATGGCTTGTAAAGGGTAAAAGTTATCAGTGTATGAAATCTGGATCATCATGTAAAAGAATTTTTGACTCAGAAAAATCAGTAGCAGCTTAAATCAGTGAAATGAAATGCATTCACACGCTGTTATGTTTTCATTTGTCATGCAGTGCTTTTACATTTTACATTTTCTGGTTTCTTTGAGATGTGTTCGTTAGTTTGTGTTCATTCTGCATTTCATTTGCATGTATTCATATTTCATGTTTGCTACATATTCCATGTTAGCTTTACTTAGTAAAATTACCCATTTTAGGACCAATAAACTGTTATGCCAAAATTATCTCCCCATAACCTATATTTCATGCTTCAGTGACTTTTATCTCTGGCATTTATCAAGTTTGTCTTCGAACTCTGTACAGTCATGTTGCTTTGTCTATGGTACTGCATCATGTAAAAATGGTTGATCACTTGGACTTGAATTTAATCCATTAATGACCTTCACGGAGCTTTACTTCAAGGTCAGGCAGTGTTATATGTAAGGTTATGCAACCTTTTGTTTAAACAATATTCAAGAAAACATCTGCACATATAAATCAAAACAAAACAGTAAATGGAAATTCAGTAGGTTATTAAAAAAAATGGTTACATAACTGGAAAGTATGTTGTTTATGTTACCATGTTTACCTGTATCTATTTGGTAATATATCAATCAAGTAATGCCGTGTTAATTTGGTTTTAACTTAAGTACTCGGTAAACACCATTTGACACATTACTGAGGGAGATCATTTTGCCTGTATGCAGGGTGAACAATTTTTGAAAAACAAAAAAAATCCTACACTGTACAGAATAATTTAATTATGGCATCTATTTAATTTTGTATGTCCTGGATAGCACATTTGAAGGCATCCTGGCTGGGAGCTATCACTGCACAATCGGGGGGTGGGGGTGGGGGGTTCCAGTAAGCAACTGTCAGTGAAAAATGAATACTGGTAAACATTGACCCATGCACTGGTATATAGTACATTTCTGTGGCTGGTTTTACTATGTTGATGTTATTGATGCTTAGGTTGGGCAGTAGATGCCTGGTACAGCTACAGTCTTGTAGATGTTACTGTTTCTGGAGTTGGGTGCTAGGTGCCTGGTACAGTACTAAGATATTGATGATTTTATATATTAGTGTCATGTCTGTATAGATGTGAATCCTTGTAATGATTGGCATTGCAAGGAGATGAGCGTGGCAGAAACACTACTACAGTGGTACATGTTTTATGGCTTATTTAGGGACTCGTCATGGCCTCTATTGCGCTTGTCTTTACAGATCATTCACACATCTCTCCTCAGTCTGCATGAGTTCAAGTCTTGGTTCAAGCAACTTGGATATGTGAGAAAGCTTGGCAGTAGATTTCTGTGGGTTGGTGTTTCTTCCTGGGTTCTTCCTCTGCCAGATATACTGGCCACCATGTATAGCTTATCATTTGCTGAACAATGGCATTAAATTAGACCCAACCAAACCATTGTATGGCTTCTTTACTAAATGATCAACAGCATTCCTCTAGATGTGTTCAACTTGCTTATTCTGAGCCTTTTGTTGAGAGTTCAGGATGGAGGATGCATATTACAGCTTATGTCTTACTAAGCTGAAGCCAGCCTTCTCTTTCACTTTTGATGGACAGTTCCTTATTTTATGTTTAAGAAATTCCAGCTGAATGGAAGCTTTGTTGGTGATGTTGTTAATCTGTAGGTTATACATTATGTTGTCACTCAGTTCCTTTCCAAGATATGGATGGAGCTGTACAAAACAAGGAACTTGGACTTCCATGATGAAACTCTGCATGACTGCATGTTTTGGTGTTAAACTAAGTTTAACATGTGTGATACCATTTAACCAATGTGTCAAGATATATGTTAAATGCAGGTGACTGGTAGTTGTTGATCTGTGGGTACACTATGTAATGATCAGCAACGAGGTAGGCATTTGCATATAGGATGTTGGCAATGTCATTTCAATCATCAGCAAAGAGGTAGGCATTTGCATATAGGATGTTGGCAGTGTCATTTCAGTCATCAGCAAAGAGGTAGGCATTTGCTTATAGGATGTTGGCAATGTCATTTCAGTCTTCCGCAAAGAGGTAGGCATTGTATGTAGGATGTTGGCAATGTCATGTCAGTCATCAGCAAAGAGGTAGGCATTTGCATGTAGGATGTTGGCAATGTCATTTTAATCATCAACAAAGAGGTAGGCATTTGCATGTAGGATGTTGGCAATGTCATTTCAATCATCAGCAAAGAGGTTGGCATTTGCATGTAGGATGTTGGCAATGTCATTATGTAGATATTGGAACAGAGTAGAACAAATTACTTGCAACTAGTGAGGTCCAGATGAAATTGGAGGGGTTGTTCATGTAGCACAATCTAAACAACCTGTTGCCCTTGGCCTTGTAGGAATAAATCAGCCTCTATCTGGGTCTCTTCTGTGACTCCATAATATGATAACTTGTGTGGACTTTGTCCACGGATTTGGAGAGATCTTATATGGCTATATTGACTTGAGTGCCTTTGTGCAATTGCCCACAGATGACTCTGATATCTCACCTCAGTCCAGATGAGGTTGAGTCTTGGCTTGACCGATGCAGGTATGTGAGAAAGCTTTAGGTCAGTTGTTTATCCTCCACCAAAATTACTAGCCTCCCAGCATAGCCTATCATGCACTGGAAAATGTCATTAAAAGCCAAAAAACAAAACAAAATAGAACAAAACAAAAGCCTTTCTCCAAACTTCTGGTAGTGTGATATAGTGGTTATTTGGAGCTTTGTTCTGCAGGACCTATTAACTCTAAATCCATTCTGGTTTTCATGCAAGGTGTTCTGGTTGTCTAAGATGGTCCATTATATGGAAGACTCTGATGTATTCCAGCTTGTTTTTAGGAACTGTGATCAGTTATACAAGGCATTCATTTTCCGGTTGGATTTATCTCCTTTCTTGAAGATAGGAACAGTGTTAGGATTCATCCAGTTGCATGGTACCTGTGAATATCAAGAGTGTGGTTGATGGATACAAGGACTGGCAGATGGATGCAAAGACTGGTAGATGAATGTAAGGACTGATATATAAATGTAAGGACTGATAGATGGATACAAGGACTGGTAGATGAATGCAAGGACTGGTAGATGAATGTAAGGACTGATATATAAATGTAAGGACTGATAGATGGATACAAGGACTGGTAGATGAATGCAAAGACTGGTAGATAACTGTAAGGACTGATATATGAATGTAAGGTCTGGTTGATGGATACAAGGACTGGTAGATGAATGCAAAGACTGGTAGATGAATGCAAGGACTGATATATAAATGTAAGGCTGATAGATGGATACAAGGACTGGTAGATGAATGCAAGAACTGGTAGATAAATGTAAGGACTGATGATATTATTTCCTCAGTCCCTTTCCTGACCAGTTGGCATTTTGTCTGGATCACTTGCTGATTTGGAATTTAATCTTCTAATATGTATTTCAACTCCTGATAAAAATATGGGTAATTGGCATGGGTTTATATGGTGAGCCACCTTTGTAAAATAAACACATGATTATTCCATTCAACATTTATTTTGTCCTGTGCAGTTTTTGTCATCCTAACATTTTTTTTATTTTAAAGATGCTATGTTCATGATGTCTTGTATAGATTTTATAAATTTCCAAAATAATCAGAGTTAGTACCATTACTTTATTTTGGATCCAGAAGGTTATTTAGATGGCTGCTAGAAGATGTGTGTAGTTTATTCCTTACTCAACAATGATGGTCTTGAAATTTTGTCCTGTCTTCCTCAGAGTTGTTTTCTAACTCCTTTTGTATTATCTGTTTTTCTTCTTTATTAGAGTTTTAATCTCTTGTTTTATCAATGGTATATCTGGCATATTCTTGATTTTCTTATCTAGATATATTGTTCCATACTTTCTAACATGACACTTCTAAATTAATCCAGCTGTCCCTGAAAAAGACAAATATTTTCTGATTTTATCCTGCTTTGCCTGTTTGTAATTAAAAACCATTATTTTGGAATTTGGGGTTTAAATTGGTTCAAGTACTGGCAGGGTGCCCCTAAGCAGTATGTCATGATCCCTTATTCCAACTGAGGGCAGATGAAGTGTATTTCTATAAGTCCTGGATGTGGTGTAATTATTAAATCAAGTAGTTATCCCTGTCTGGTAGTTGATCTATTTATCTGTTGAAGAAAATATTATTTCACTAGACCTGAATTGATTTAGATGTAATTTATTTATGGCATCATGGATAGCACTGCAGATAACCTAGTTTAAGTCACCTAGGATGATATCTGCTCCTAATAAGATTTTGGCATTTTTGTACTTTGGGTTTTAAGTAGATTTTCTAAATTGTGTCAAAAGGAAGGCTGTGGAATCAAAACCTTGATTAGGAAAAAAGTTAAGAAGTAATTATCCCACAAGCCAGAATTGTACTAGAGATTGGAACAATTTGATATTCATCGAATGAAACCTGTTAGCTTTGGCGTACAGCAGGATATGATGTCTTCTGACAGCTTTTGTTTGGATGAGTACTCAAGCTACCTTAGCCACACAGAACTACATTGGTTGAAAATATTGTGGTCATGGTCAATTTACTGAAAAAACTACATTAAATTCCATACAAGTGTATGGTTTGTATACCGTCATATAGCAGAAATCAGTTTACTTTTTTGTGGAAGAGTGTCATTGTTTTAATTTGTTCTTAATTTTATTCAGAATTTCTACTTGTCCACATATAGTTGAAATGTGAAACTTTACATGTCCAGCAGTGTCATGGGACAAGTCAGGCATCAGATTTCTACATCCCCGCCAAGGGTATCATTTTATTCCAAATTGACTGCATCTATCAGGAAACTGTTCATCACATAATGAGTACTGTATGTACTCACTTATAAGTCAAGTCCAACGGCAAACTGCACAGACTCGGATCTAATAATGCATAATGTGCTGGTAGATCTGGGTCTGTGCAGTTTGTTAGGAGTAATCTGTAGAACAGACAACATTAACCCTGATATACAAACACATTATGCAACAGTAGATCAGTCTCTTTTTTGTTTGCAGTTTGACTCGACTTATAAACAAATATATATGGTACGTCTTGGTCAATCTGTTGACACCCATAGCTCTTTGATCTATCTTAAGAGAGGTATTTTAAACCAAATATTAAGATTAGTTTCATACTTTTTCATGCATCTAAATGAAACTCTTGCTCATTTATATGCAGGAAGCTGTTCAGAAAGTGAACAGAACCCTTTCAGAAGGTGGACGTTATCCCCAGATATACTCTACAGAACCAACTACATCTAGTCAAGTTCAGCAGACCACCGAGACCATGCCACTCCAGGCCTCACCAAGGAAGGTAACCCAGGTGAGAGATTTTACTGATATACAGAGGTCCCATTGTCATGAGACTCGCTGTTGAATACAAATCTCTATATTTAAGCTGATAATTATCTCTCCTCACTTACCGTATTCAACATAATAGCTTCACTTTCCTGTTTTGCAGATAATAATTATAATAGTAGTAATAATAAAGCTTTTTTTATTATTATTATTATTATTATTATTATTACTGTAAATTCTGCTGTGAGAGATAACCCTTCTGCAATAGTAGAAGGTCTTTGAAGATAAATCAGGGACGAGCAACATACGGCCCGCGGGCCTGACCCGGCCCGCGACGGGATTTTGACTGGCCCGCGGTCACATCCGGCCGCAATCTCCTACTACTTTCTTACTGCGTCGCAGTAACAGTGACTGTTAGTTATTCTTTTAGTAATCCGGCCCACCAAGAACTTCATTTTCCCATATCCGGCCCGCCGACTAGAGAAGTTGCCCACCACTGAGATAAATGGTCTTGATAGATGTCATTATTGCATGATGTATCAAAATTTATCCCACTATACCTCTCCCTCGATAACTTACAAGCAGTGGGGTTCATAAACATCAACCACAGCATAAGTGAATGCATAAGATAGCAAGGGAAACAAAGTCTGGTTAACACTGACAGTGTGTGTTGGGTGGGGTGGGGTGGGTGGGGATGCTACTTAATTTTGTTGATTCAAGAAAGTTACAATTTCCATTATCCTAAACCATTGGTTCCCAACCCTTATGCCACATCCCTGATTTGGGTCATGAGGACATTCTGGAGGGTCACCATGATTTGTTTTGTGAGGGTGGCAAAACTTTTGAAAATACAGAAATGGATGTGAGACTCAGAAAAAAATATTTTTTAGGGTCACAGCCAAAAATGATTAGGAACCACTGTCCCACACAAACATCTGTATAAATTCTAATACATTAAGTGGATGCTAGATCATAAGAAGTCAAATAAGGTTAATAAAATAATGACAGATTTTTGGTACAAATAGAGTTTACATGCAATACTTGCAGATTCATGAATCAGTTAATTTTGAGTTGTCTACCTTAGTATTCATCAAAGCATCGTAATCATGTTTCATCAGTAGCATATGGAAATGAATGAATACAGCTCTATGATGTTTTATACTGTTAAACATGGGTGGCATGTTGCTCTGTCACATCATCAATTTTAAAAAAAAATTAGAATAAGACCTGAAAGAGAGAAAAAAGTCAGAAATATGTATATTTTATTAGAACTTGCAAGTTATTTTCCAATTTATAATTGCAGTGCTTAAAAAAACTGTGTACAGATTTGCCAGGTTTAAAAATGTAGTTGTCTACAGTGTGTGATTTTAACAAGAACTAATACTGATTTACATCTTGGTGTTACTGTGATGTTAGATCCCTTCATATACTGTAATCTGCTGGAAACAATCGGTCAGTTAGCTGGTGTCATGGTGTTGAAGGACCACTGAGATCTGAACAGTTGTCCTAATACAGTGAGCTTTTCCACTTGATAAGTGTTTAATTAGTTTCTTGCAGAAACACATGAGGCATTGACATGACAGAAACACTTGAGGCATTGACATGACAGAAACTCTTGAGACATTGACATGACAGAAACACTTGAGGCATTGACATGACAGATGATTGTCTCTTTTCACATTTGAATTAGATGAGGGCGTATCACATTTAGGATGATTGCATTAAAACGCAATGAAAAGATCCAATTAAAACATGAATTTCACTTTGCAATACTTCATTAATTGGTATTTATTTCATACATCATTTCCAACACTAGGCAATTCCAAATTTTTCACTTACCAATATTTTCTTCATATAGTGTGTAATTTGTTCGGAAGATATTTGTTTAGCAAATATTTGCAAAATCTATGATGTCCCATTAAAATGTCATGCTTAATTTCCATGCACTAACCAACATTTTTGATGACAAAGCAAGTCAGTATATCAGCATTTCATTGACGAGTTTTGATCACAATATTTTAAATGTCAAGCAAATAAAAGCTTATTTTTTGACTTTCTGATGATAAAAAAATGAAATCCATGCTTGCATTCCCATTGTAAGTGGGTTTTGGAGTTATCTGGGTGAGCTAAAACAAGATAGCAGTGTATTTAGAACCCAGTCTTAAATAACAGTGATCTAAATCAGTCAGGACAGGTGTTGCTGTGTTATTATTATTATTAGTAGTAGTAGTAGTAGTAATTATTATTATTATGCAAAAATAAATCTGTGTGTTTTCTATTGCAGTGGTTTTAAAATTAGCGTAGGCATGTCATTTTTTTCTTTTTTCTTTTTGTCTTTATTTTACCATGGGAGAAAAAAGTGCTAGGGGCAGCAGTGAGAAACAGGGAAACGCGTATTTTTGGGGTCTTACATCGTATATGGTACAGTACAGTAGGAATTTTCACTATTTAATAAGTACATATAAAAAAATAAGTACAAATGACCTATACTAATTACAAAATTAAGCGTGTATGCTTGTTATACTGATGATACATTATGTTAGATACTGATACACTAAACAATTCTCTCATTTTTTATAGAAAAACTAATGAATTGGAATGTGCAAAATTCAATGTAAGCTCTTGTCAACTGTTTTCAGGCTGACAACTTTTGTACATTTACACATTATGTTACAACTAGTACTGTTATCAGTGATTATGAACATTGTCAGTTGGTGTTTTTATTCCCTGCCAAAAATGGTATGGGCAAATCGTGTTACCCTTATCTTTTCATCTGATTTTTTTAATCTGGTGGGCTAGTCATGCTTCATGAATACACATTTCAGTTTTATTAAACAGAGTGCAAAGTAATACACATGTTCTATTTTGCCACATTATTAATTATTGAGGCTTCACAGTAACCATGCTATGATCATGTTTTGTTGGAATAATTAAAATTTTCTGCCAAACTTTTGTAACAAGCATTTTGAATTTTTAAAATCACATCACTTGACACCAAAACTTAAAAGAAATTGTTTCTTTTTCTTAACACCAGAAAGGAACTATTTATGGACTCGTGCACCCTTCTTGTATGCTTTGACAGTATTTGGAGACAATATTTGAAATAAAGTTATTTGTCTTATTTCCTGAGTTTTTTTATTGTTTGTATTCCAGTATACAAATAGATGAGCAGTGATATTACTATCATAACAGTCCTGTACATGAGCACGTAAAACCCCATGGACCAATTGTCAGCCTGTATTGATCATTTGTAATTTTCATTTAATCTGCCCACCTGTTTTCTGGGGTTGCATGCTATGAGTGTGTAGGAAAACATAATCATTTTGCTGAAGTGCACATGAATGTGACATATTTTTGTAGTACACACAGTTTATTTTAGTGACAAAGCAGCTGAAGTAAATAAAACCCCACAAAGATAAATACAAACCCAAGAGATTATGTTTAAAGTAGAAGAAAAATAAGACTAGTTATAGTTATAAGAATTAACTTCATATTTTACAGGATTCATGAAGTTATGAATGTTGAAAATTGATTATACATGATGCATTAATGTCCTTTACTTTGCTATGGCCATTCATGTAGTGTGTAATTGAATTTCAAGATTCAACATTTCATGAATCCTGTAAAATATAAAGTTCATTTCTCAAAAAAAATGGTTGTTTTCTTTGCCTTTTTGTCCTGTGTTTTCTTCATTGACATATCAACAGATCATTTTCATGCCTCTTTTTAAACCAGTGTACATTTATGTCACATTGTATTATTACTGGGAACCCAGAACTGTCTCTTGCAATAAATAATCATCTGTTAGAAAATGTCAACATGAAAAGCTTGCAGGTGTGTCCATAGATAATAATTTATTATGGAATGACCATATTGATAAGCTTTGTAAAACAACGTCATCCAAAATTGCCCTACTCAGCAGAATCAAGAAATATTTACCTATGGAAACTCGCAATCTATACTACAAGTCATATATTCTTCCAACAATGGATTATTGTTCAAATGTATGGGGAAACTGTGCTAAATCTGAGCTTGACAGGATTTATAAACTTCAGAAACAAGCAGCACACATAATTTTAGATGCATCTATTGATCATCCCTCAAAAGCATTGTTGACAGAACTCAAATGGTTCACAATATATGACAGGATAGATTTTCACAAGGCAATTCTTTTATATAAATGTCTACATGGAACTGCACCAGAGTATCTTCAGGACTTATTCAGGCCTTTTCCAACACAATACCAGTTGAGATCAATATCACATGGAAACCTTCTAGCACCAAAACCAAGAAGAGAGCAATTTAAAAAGAGCTTCCAATACTCTGGTACAGTTCTGTGGAACAAGCTTCCACTACACGTAAACTCTGCTGAAAATATTAGAGTATTTAAGAAGAGATATCATGAGCATGTATGTGTTTCTAATAGATAATGGAATATAGTATTTTAATACTAAACATGTTAAACAGTAATTATTGCTATCTTCATATAATGTGTATTGTTATATTCTCTTTAAGAGGGCCACAAGGGAGAATAGTCCTTGACTAATGAGTCACCTTCTATAAATAAGGCATTATTATTATTACTATTATTATTATTAGTAACAGCCAATATATATTTTACTGCAGTCTGCCGAAGAATATAAAGAAATTGGCCATGAATTGAAGAATCTACTGCAAGAATTGAAAGGTGTGCTTTCTGACAAAAAGGACAACCACAGACCAACTAGTCAATTTACAGGTGGACCAGTTCGTCAGGAGAATGTTAGGCTGGAGTATGAAGATAGTGGAAGACCAGTGGACAGGGAAATATCATGGCCATCAGTCATAAAGGAAACACGTAGTCAGCCATCAGCAGTGCTGCTTCGTCCTGTACTTCAGTCTTCATATGCTCCACCTAGTTATCCATCCCAACCAACTTGTCCAACCCAGTCCAATTATCAGTCACCAAATTATCATAGGTAAGTCAGCCCTATGATTTTATGCACAATAGTCATCATTTGATCTACCTTGTTGCCCATCCCAACCAACTCCTCCAATCCAGCTCAATTACCCAGGATGGTCAGCCCGTGCTTCTAAACACCCTTTCAGTCTTCATTTGCTCCACCTTGCTACCCATCCCAACCAACTCATCCAGCCAAGTTAATTTATCAGCCTTCAAATTATCATAGGTAATTCAGCCCATACCTTAAGTCATCATTTGCTCCATGCTGTTACCAAAATCTCAACCAATTGGTCAAGCCCAGCTCAGTTGTTAACCTCCAGATTATCACAAGTAAGTAAACACCATGCTTCTACACACCTCAGTGTCATCATTAGCTCCACCTAATTACACAACCCAACCAAGTCATCCAGCCCAGTTCATTAAAGGATCTTAGCTAGTTATCTTCCTAGTTGGTGGAGCCACAGAAAAACCAGGTTCTAATGTTTGGTCCCTCCTCGGATTTTTTCATTTGCTCGAACAAATTTTGGATTTTGTTTTATCCCTAAGAATGCCTGATGCATAATATATGTATCAATGAAAACAAAAAATGTCTTATTCCATTTTGAGGTGAATCAGATGTTACACTACATTAACATTAGAAGACACTAAAATGGCTATATTTTTTTTTTTTGAAAAAATAGTATATCTGAATTATTTTGAACTTATCCTGTTCAGATTTAGTGCCAGCATAGTATATGTCAAACTTTAATGCTATTAACTTCATTTTCTTATCTACAATTTTTATTAAGGATAGAATTCTTTATTATTCTCTCTCTGGGAAACTGCTCTATACAACCTGGAAAGAACTGAGGGACTGTGAAGACAAACTAAAATTCATTGTGGGCATACATGTATGGACTTGGTATCAAATCAATACATGCATTTTATATAAGACATAGCTTTCATAATAAAGATAATAATACTCTGATAGTCTTCATAATAAAGATAGTAATACTCTGACAGTCTTCATAATAAAGATAGTAATAAAGATAGTAATACTTTGACGGTCTTCCTAATAAAGATAGTAATACTTTGACAGTCTTCCTAATAAAGATAATAATACTCTGACAGCCTTCCTAATAAAGATAATAATACTCTGACAGTCTTCCTAATAAAGATAGTAATACTCTGACAGTCTTCCTAATAAAGATAGTAATACTCTGACAGTCTTCGTAATAAAGATAGTAATACTTTGACAGTCTTCGTAATAAAGATATTAATACTTTGACAGTCTTCCTAATAAAGATAGTAATACTTTGACAGTCTTCCTAATAAAGATAATAATACTCTGTCTTCCTAATAAAGATAGTAATACTCTGACAGTCTTCCTAATAAAGATAGTAATACTCTGACAGTCTTCGTAATAAAGATAGTAATACTTTGACAGTCTTCGTAATAAAGATATTAATACTTTGACAGTCTTCCTAATAAAGATAGTAATACTTTGACAGTCTTCCTAATAAAGATAATAATACTCTGTCTTCCTAATAAAGATAGTAATACTCTGACAGTCTTCCTAATAAAGATAGTAATACTCTGACAGTCTTCCTAATAAAGATAGTAATACTCTGACAGTCT